>JBAWJQ010002000.1:0-289327 GCA_037783105.1 Bactrocera zonata | reverse complement strand
ATTTTAAAAACTTGTTTTTTAAATTAATTTATTTATATATTTGTATTTTTAAGAAATTAAGGAAATATTGAAATATTTTTTTTGGTTTCGAAAATAAATTTTTGTGCTAAATTTTTTGAAAATTAAAAAGCTAAATAATTAAAAAATTTTTTTTGAAAACAATGAGTTTTTCAATATATTTTATGAAAATAATTTTTTTTCCAATATACATTTTTAAGATAGCCTTTTTATATCAGTTATAAAAATGTGAAAAATATTAAGCATTCATTTATATATTCTCAGATCACACCTATGCGGCACATTCTGAGTAAATTATGTGCTTACAAACCACCTTTCCTCCCACTCTTACACAAGTTTGTCGCAACTTCTTTGTTTTTTCTTCCTGGTTTGTGCTCACAAATATTTGTTTTATGGTCTGAATAAATATTTTACTTTTGCGTCCAAGTTTTGGAAAGCGCCCAGTAGTAGGGGAAAATCAAATGTGTTCATATTTCCACTTGTTCTACTTAAATTTGTTAGAATGAATATGATATAAACACACGCTCACTGGATATATCCAACATTACTCTAGACACAGGCACAGCATCCTTCCAACTACAAGTATGAATACTTAGATGCTCACTACTTTCAAATGCATCACTACATTCCTACTTTCGTTAACTGCATACCTTTACTCGCATATACATTTAGAGCATGCGAAAGTGGCGTGAGAACGAGTCAATGAGTTGATGAAAGTTTCTCACTCAATTCTGAGTTGTTGAAAGTAATCGAAAATATTGGCGTAATATAAGTGCTGCCGGTGTGCTGGTGGAAAGTCATTGAATAACGAATTTTGTCAAAATGGTTTTAAATTAAGCATAAATATATCAGAAGCAAGTTTTGGAATTTGGCTTGAGGATAGAACGGAAGAGAAATGGTATTTCTAGAGCAAAGTTGTAGCTCTAAATGAAAAAAAAACTTTAGTTAAATCTAGGTCTATGATTTATTGAAGGGGTGAATTGAGAGACATACCGGTGAAACTATTACAAAAAAATCCGAAATAATTGAATCAGTGGGTATTGGAAATAGCTTTTTTACTAAAAGGAACTGTTCCTGATGAAAGCTCCGATGTGATCTGAGCTTTAAGGATACCCTGAGAAGTTCATATTTATTTATTCTGGCTAGATCCTGAAGTTCATATTTATTCTTAATTGGAAGGAAGAATAACCACGACTTTATGCTTAATTAGAACTTAAGGGGTCTACAGAACTTTTATACCTTCTTACTATAGTAAGATATTTCAAAATAGTGTTGGCATGGAGTTCGCGTACTGCAGCTCCTCTCGACATTTTCAAAAAAAGTTTTCAGAAGCTCTTCTTTGCGGTAGAGAGGTTTGCTAGGCCTCGTGTTTGAGCTTGGATCTTTTTTCAGCATTTTTACAAAGATTAATGAGTCTCTTATAATTCTCTCTGTAGTCACAGTTAACATGAAAAAATCAGACCTAAGTTATTCCAGATTGAGATCTTCTGAACATAATTTTGGACGCTATTTAATAATACACAACGATTACCCTCCTCCCGCCCAACCGACAGCGAGGGACGCAATCCGCGAACGAGCGGAATTAGCCGAGTCATAAAAGGCAAGAGAGTTTTAAGCGTTGCGATCTTAAGCTGCTCAGCTACAGAAATAAAATTTGGTTAGTGGAACGTATTTGGAAGGTCCTGACTCTTGTTCGAACCTAAAACTTGTCAGTTTTCAGGGTCTGCATAGGTTAGGTTAGGTTAATTTGGTAAACCAATAAGTCACGCATAGACCAGTTTTGGTCCTTTGCGATACCAGATGGAGTTCAGTTGCTGGGTCCAAGAGAGTAGTCATCCTTTAGGATGCCTGCGCTTGACGCGAATTTTAACAGACTCTGCGGCCACACTATCGATACCTTCTCCAGTGTATCATACCGTGAGGACCGCTGATGCTTACAACGTAGTCTTTCAGAAGAGACGTTTTAGGTTGTAAGCAAAATGACTTTGGAGTTTGTGAATAGCTGAAAGTAACATCTGACCGAGCTCCAATCAATTCATAAGTTAATTGTTTGGTTATTAGTTTATAATAATAATTATAATAAATTATTCTTTGCTAATGAGAAACCAGTTTTAATCGACTCGAACTAAGCCAATGAGTTGAGCATCAAAACTTGACTTTGGTCATAATTACTTTTTTTAAAGAAATTGGCTTACTTAAGTCTTCTAAAAATTTGTGGAATATGACATCTTAGCTTCCATATTATTGACGTTCTTGCTGTCTAGTTCCCTCACACTGTTCTTCTCCAGCGCATACTCACTTTAATTTACTTTAATTACCTTTTTAGCTTTACTGACAGTTTGGCAGGTATCTAAACCTAGGCCGTCTGTCAGCCGCATAAAGTAGTATATACACATTTACAGCGGTCTAAGGAGCAACAAAAATAGCCGTTGTGTGCTGCCATTTGAAACCGGCATAGCAATACACCACTCAAAGTTCGGAAATTAAATTTTAAATTTGCAATTTCCTTTTCAACATTGACACAATTCTTGAGCAACACACCTATGAGGTATTTAGTGACGGACATTACCGTTAACAAGGGTAGAATATTACAAGTTTAAGCGTGTTGTATGAAGGCAATATTAACTAATGCATTTATTTGCGGGTAGGTGGAGGTGCAAAGTGTGTTAACTGAGACCATAGAGTACGAGGAATGTTGTGGGGAAGAAAGTGTAATTGTAGCGAGAACAGGCGTTACTGATTTCGTGCAAAAATCAAAAGTCACGAGCGTGGTTAGATAAGTACGTGAAGACTTTGATTAAATTAGCTTATTACCATAGAAATCGTGGCGCTCCAAGAAGCTCATTTGTCGGTAGTATCGAAACAGGTACACTATAGCTGCCTTACAAACTCATGTCCTTATATGAAAAACTCTTTTATTTGACTAGGTATCTTCACGAATTTTGACACAGAATATTACCAAAGGATTGTAACGATATTTCCGAACAAATTATTAAGATCTGGCAATTTTAGCATATAGCTGCCATATAAACTGACCGATCGAACTCAGGTGCTTGTATGGAAAACTTTTTTATTTGAAAAGATAACCTCGCGAATTTTGGCATGTATAATTATACAAGTCTAAGCTATAATATGCCAACAAATTGTTCAGATCGATTGACTATAACATATAGCTGCCATACAAACTGACAGATCGAACTCAGGTGCTTGTATGGAAAACTTTTTTATTTGAAAAGATAACCTCACGAATTTTGGCATATAGAATTATACAAGTCTACGCTATAATATTCTAACAAATTGTTCAGATTGATTAACTATATCATATAGCTGCCATACAAACTGACAGATCAAACTTTAGCTCTTGTATGGAAAACTTTTTTATTCGAAGAGTTAACCTCACGAATTTTGGCATATAGAATTATACAAGTCTTCGCTATAATATGCCAACAAATTGTTCAGATCGAACAACTATATCATGTAGCTGCCATACAAACTGACAGATCAAACTTTAGCTCTTGTATGAAAACCTTTTTTATTCGAAGAGTTAACCTCACGAATTTTGGCATATAGAATTATACAAGTCTACGCTACAATAGGCCAACAAATTGTTGAGATCGGTTGACTATAACATATAGCTGCCATACAAACTGACAGCGCTACAGTCTCCGAACAATTGGTTCATATCGGATCCTTATAGCTTATAGTTGCCCTACAAAGTGATTGATAAAAATCTGTATAAAAATCATTTTATACGCTTTATGTTATTAGAAATGCAGCTGTGAGAGATATTTTAGTATAAAGGACTGCTGAGTTATCCGACCACCCTCATACATTACCGCACAAATTAATTTTTGACAGTTTTCCACATAAAACTGCATGAGCACGCTTCTTTAGCAACGCAATGCTGACCCAGTGGACCAAACATTTTGACTGCCGTTATATATACAACAACATAATTGAATTGTCAGCGTTAATGGAAATTGCTAATTGTAAAATTTATGAGAAACACACACACACACTACCACTGCATACTTGATATTTCCACAAAAATAGCATTTATCGGGTATTCTGCAAGCTTTTTACTGATTGCATACAAAGTTTACGAGTAATTATGCAGAAAGTACTGTTAGTTTGAAAATTGTAATTGAAAATTTTTACTGCATTTTGGCAAAACTTAATTAATTGGCTAAAAGTGACTTAGTGTACATATACATATGTACTTGGCTACGATTTTCTATAGAAATCACTGCGTTCATTACAGTTTGGCAAGCAATGGCTTGCTGCGCACACTTTTCCAAATAAGTTCGATATAAAATTTCGCACAGCTCATTACACACACACACATATACATACATAACACTGTCCGTTACGCTCCTGCTCGCTGGCTTATCGCCATTGCTTTGGCGAAGGTCAAAGTTGACATTGACATGTTTGATAGTTTTAATTGCTTGTGTATGAAAGGTCAATTGGGAATATGCAACTATTTAATTTGTTGAATGACTGCAATGCTCCGTACGTTGGCTGCTCGGACAGGTGGACGCATGCAGCTCGTAATTAATTGGAAAACAAAAATTCAATTGAGAGAAACGCAAAAAAAAATTTGGAAAAGCGTATAACAAAAGAGTGAATTGGGAATTAAATTAGTTCGTAGTAGTGGGGCTGGTAGAGAGGAAGGGAAGTGGGAGTACCGAAATTAGTAATAAAGAAATAAGTACGGAAGGACAAATTTTGAGCACAATTGACAATTGGCTGCTGTGCGAGATAGTATTATTTTAAGATCTGTGAAATATTTAGTATTATTTCAAAATAAAAAAAAAACTTGAAGAAAAAAAGATTTGCACCGTTTAGTATATTTTGAGTTATCGCGCTGAAATTGTTCACAGCTGTTTTTCTAACCAAGTAATTGTTAATTTGTCGGAATTGCCGAAATCGCAGAAATTTAGCATATAGCGGCCATATAAATTGACTGATCAAAATCGAGTTTTTGTATGGAAAATTTTTTTATTTGACAAGATATCTGCACGAAAATCGGAGGAGACTATTATCAGAGCCAACTCAACAGTTTTCGAAGAAATTGTTCAGATTGAACTACTATAGCATATAGCTGCCATATAAACTGTTCGCTAAAATTCAAGTTCTTATAGTGAAAACTTTTTTATTTGACAAGATATCTTTACGAAATTCGGTATAGATTATTGCCCAAAGTAACGCTATAATCTGCGAATGTATTGTTCAGTTTGGACAACTATAGCATATAGCTGCCATATAAACTGTTCGCTAAAATTCAAGTTCTTATAGGGAAAACTTTTTTATTTGACAAGGTATCTTCACGAAATTCACCACACTTTATTGTTCAAAAAAACTCTACAATCTCCAAATATATTGTTCAGGTCGAACCACTATAGCATATAGCTGCCATACAAACTGAACGATCAAAATCAAGATAAAGTGCCTTTCATATACTTACTTTACTATAAAAATGCACTTATGTAGCTTATGTAGGGTATTATAGCTTTGTTGTGTTCTAAGTTTACGTTTTTTCTTGTTTTTTTGGGTATTTTAGACAGATAGCTTTAATCAATGGATTAAATATTTTGCTCAATAAGTGAAAACTATAATCGTTTAAATTGTAAAATGCAATTCAAAGCTCGATATTGTTTCACTAGTTCTTCAAAAAAGTTAACGCTTCGTTCGCTATATGCAATATACCATTATATGTATGCGCATATTAATGATTGTAATACCTCTTTCAGCATTTTTTTTATACAACATTCATTGCCAGCAATCAAAGTGAGCTGCAACACTTCTGACACAAGCAATTTAATTAATTGAAGTAGCTAAGCGTGCTTTTCCAGGAAAATTTTAGTCAAGAAATGTGCAAAGCACTCGCCAACGCCCCCCTTTTTTGTTTGACTAAAACTTTTGTTACAACAAATTCGCAATTTACAGCTCATCAGTAGCAGCAGCTGACGCCAAACGCAATAAAAAGTGGCTGAGCAAAAAAGCGATAATGAATGAAAGTCAGCGTAATTGTGTGACGATTTGTGCATACACGTATGCACGAAGAAGTGCCGAAGTTTTGCCACATACATATAAAAATGTGTACAAGTTTATTACGCGCTCTAGGAGGTGACTACTTACAAAAGCACTTAGATGCATATATGCACCAATACACACATAAGTATACACAAATACATGTATGCACACACACATCTATGTATCCACAAATACATATGCACCACACCATACGTGCATCGAACATTTAGTGCGCACATTTGTCGCCATATGTCACTCATACGCCACCTCCGCCCGCCAGCGTCGGCGATAGGTTACGTATACGCCCGGTGGCGCTACGTGCTTCAGCGCTGTCAACTGCTTGCTTACAAACAAATTGCACGCTAATATCTACTACTTTTTGTTGTTGGTGTTGTTGCTGCTGATTTATTAATATATGGTGCGTGTTGTTCTTGTTGTGGTCCATTGTTTGTTTGTTGTAAGCAAACATTTTAATTTAAAGCTTTCTTTCTTTCTTACTTTGCGCGCTTCTCGTGTGTGCCGTTACTTTCGCCGGCAGTTCACTGCTACGCTGCTTTATTTCCACTTCTTTCACAACCTTTTTACCGCCACTTTATTATAGTTTTTCTTAGATTTTTTTCTAATTTTTTTTTGTTTTGTGTTTGTGTTTTGTCTTTTAGTGCTGGGTAAAACTTGTTTATTCGCTGTCACACAGCTTGGCTTTTGCCGAATGTGACAGTTTGAGATGCACGTAAATTGAAAACAAAATGGCGTATGCGTTTGCATTAATTGTCACACGTGACAAGAGCAGTGCGCGCTGTGACAGCCATGTGACAGATGGCTAAAAGGTAGCTAATGAAAAAGTGAAAACAAATGCAAATGTAAGCGGAAATTTGTAGGAAAAACAAAAATACATTTTGTTGGTAATATGGCAAAAAAATTGTTGTGGGGCAGAGGCGTATCGTCAACATTATTTAGTTGGTGTTTGTTTTTTAAGTTATAGTTGAGCTGAGGTTTGTAGTTTCAAAACTGAAGGCCATTTTGTAGAACTTTGTCAACGAAAATTTCAGAATATGTGTTTTCAAGATTTTAAAATATTTTTCTTAAGATTTTCAAAATGTTAAAATTTCAACTTATGCTATTTTAAGTTGTCATTTTTCACTGAAAGCAGTACTTATTGCTTTAATTCCAAAACATACGGTAATTTTTCACGATTTTGGCAAAAAAATCATAGTGAAAAATTGAAAATATTGATTTTTAAGATTTTTAAAATGTCAAAATTTGAACTTATGTAATTTTATGTTTCCTTTTTTGAGTGAAAAAGGTGTGTATTGCTCTAATTTGAAGACAAACGGGCTTTTTCACGATTTTGAGAAACAAACAATAACGAAAAATTTGAAAATATATTTTTGAAGATTTTCAAAATGTCGAATTTACAACTTACGCGCTTTTATGTTGCTATTTTTGAATGAAAGTGTTGCTTATTGCTGAAATTTCAAGACAGTCGGGTCAACTTTCACGATTTTGACAAACAAATAGTAACGAAAAAATTTAAAATATTTTTTTTAAGGTTTACAAAATTTATAACTTTCAACTTATGCATTTTAATGTTACTATTTTTGAATGAAAGTGGTGCTTGTTGATGTAGTTCCAAGACTAAAGGTTTTAACAACGATTTTGACAAACAAATATTAATAAAAAATTTGGAAATATTTTTTTTTAATTTTCAAAATATGAAAATTTCGTTTTATGCGGTTTTATGTTGCATTTTTGAGTAAAGCGGCGCTTATCTGATGTAATTCCAAGACTGACGGTGTCATTTGACACGATTTTGGCAACAAGTAAAACGAAAAACTGGAAAATATATTTTTTAGGACAAAATTTGACACTTTGAGCTTATGCGGTTTTATATTGCTATTTTTGAATGAAAGTGGTACTTTTGGATAGAATTCCAGCAGTGACGGAACATTTTGCACGATTTTGGCAACAAATAATAACAAAAATGTGGAAATTTTCTTTTTTTTAAGATTATCAAAATTTAAGACTTTCAACTTATGTATTTTAATGTTATTTTTATTGAGCGGAAGTAGAGTTTGTTATTGTAAGGTCAAGTTTTTAAGTTTTCACGATTTTGGCAAGAAATAATAAATAAAAGTCTAAAGTATTTTTTTAAGATTTTCAGAATTTAATATTTTTAACTTAAGTGTTTCTGGTTTGCTATTTTCGAGAAAAAATCGTGCTAATGGCCGTAATAACGTAGCCTGCAAGTAAATTTTCTTGATACAAAAGTAGAAAATCTAAAATAATTTGTTTTAATATTTTTTATAAAGTTGAAATTTTGAATTTATGCGTTTTTTATATTAAATTTTTCAACACTTGCTCTTGTCTGCAGCTTAAATTTAAAGTTTTTTATTGTTTGTTGCAATTATTCTCATTATTTAAGATTATATATTTATTTAAAATTTTCTACTTAAGCGCTTTTAAGTTGCTATTTTTGCGCAAAAATCAAGTTAATTGCTGTAATGCCGTAGACCGCAAGTCAATTATTATTTTTATTAAGTTATGATATGAAAATCGAAACTGAGAATGTTTTAAATGTTAAAAAAAAAAATAAATAATAATAATACACAAAAACGAAAATATTAAAATTTTAAGAAATAAGTGAAAATTAAATATGCAAAATATTAAATAAAAAAGTGCAAAAATCCTTGCATTTGAGACAAAATAAAAATATAAAGAAAATAATTTAATAAAAAATAATAATTTTTTTAAAAGTTGCCTAAAGTAACAACTTTTAACTTAAGCTCTTTTTATTTTTAAACCGATTTAAACTGTTTAAAGAGTTAAAATGAAAATGAAATTATATAAAAACTTCATTTTGACAATTCAGTCTGTATGACAGCTATATGCTATAGTGGTTAGATCTGAATAATATATTGAGAGATTGAAGTCTTGCCTTAGAAAATAATCTTCGTCGAATTTCGTGAAGATATGTTGTGAAATAAAAAAGTTTTCCAGAGAAGCTTAGCGTTAAAGTCACTCGATCTTAAAAATTTAGTTTGAAAGAGTAAGAAATAACGGATTTAAGATTCATGTCAAATTTTGTCAAGGTTTTTGTCAATCTGTCGAATTTCGTGAAGGCATCATGTCAAACAAAAAAGTTTTCTATACAAGCACCACATTTTGAACGATCAGTTTGTATGACAGCTGTAGGCTATATTAGTCCGATTCGATACCTCGTAGCGAAAACAACATCTGCCAAATTTCACAACGACTTATAGATAATTCGAGTCGATAGTTTTTGATCAAACATGTATATACTTTATTGGGCTTCCGACGTTTTCTGCTCAGGTCCGTATTTGTAGTTACCTTTTCTCCTTCTTTTTATTACCCACTTTACTTTCCTCGCTTTACTTTCCTCTTCCACCTCACCAAATTTTCAACACTGTGTAGCTCAATGTTGTAATGTGTGCCAGCTAGCGGCATTTTTTCTCAAAACCCGCTGGTTTTCAACTGGCGTCAAAGCGAATTGCTGCGTACTTCAGGTTTCCCTCAATTTGGCGGAAAATGCCTCATTTAAGTTGCGTCTAGGTGTGCGCATGTAATTGGAAAGGCACACATATGCACTCACTTACACACGCCAGCTTTCGCTGAAGGACTTTACATGCAGTTCAGCATTTTTGCGCTTCGAAATGTTGGCTTTCATTTCACACGCTTTTCATTTCACTCGCTTTTCATTTACTCTTCTTTATTTTTAGGAAACTTTTATTTTTTGTTTCTTTGCCACTCTTTTATTTTATTTTTTGCCTTTATCTGCGTTTTATATGCACACACAAAGTCTGTTTGGCTCACGCTGCTGTTGTTGTTGCCGTTGTATTTTACCCCCTAATGATTAATGCACGAAAATTTTCACGCTCATTACGTTTGCATGAAATGCGCGCACACTCGCACAAAATAAATAACCGAACCGACCGACTACTGTGTTTTCTGTAGCACACTTTGCCAGCTGCTTGGCTGGAGATCCATAGTTTCAATACGCGCGGCTCATTTGCATTGGTCGCATTGAGAGAGGCAGATAGCTGGCAGAAACTTACCTTTGCTGCATAATTTCACACACTCAACAGCTGACTGAGGCACTGTAAGTTAGGCAGTCAATTAGTTTGACATTCAGTTTGACAGTCATTTTGACATTCAGTTTGACAGTCAGTTTGACAGTCATTTTGACATTCAGTTTGTCAGCCATTTTGACAGTCAGTTTGACAGCCATTTCGACAGTCAGTTTGACAGTCATTTTGACATTCAGTTTGCCAATCACTTTGACATTCTGTTTGTCAGTCAGTTTGATACTCAGTTTGACAATCATTTTGACATTCAGTTTGTCAGTCAGTTTGATACTCAGTTTGACAGTCACTTTGACATTCAGTTTGACATTTAACTGGTCAGTCATTTTGTCAGTCAGCTTGTCAGTTGGCCACACGAGCCATCAGTCATGTAGCCAACAAACTAGTCAGCCAACCAGTCAGTTGATTAACTATTCAAACTTTGTGGAACTCAACTCTCTCACACTATCATACTCTCGACCTCCCAAGCTCACTTTCACACCTTGCTTAAGTCACCGCACTGTCAGTTATCATATAAATCAATTTGTCTTGCTGTCAATTTGCCAATCAACAGTTCGTCAGTTGGCCATCACACCACAGCCACACGCACACACATAAATATGTACATACATATGTATAGGTATGTATGGGTATGTATGTATATGTACATAAATACTATATATTATTATCCAACTCTTTATTTTTCCTTTAGTTGCCAAGCCAGCTTATTGCCCCTCGCATTCCTTGCACCCTCCCTTTTGTTACTTTTCATCGTTATCCTTTTGCTCAGGCTTTTGCAAGTCAAATGATATGCAATGCAATTTTAATGCATTATTTGCTCGCCTCTTGTGCGTAGTTTTCTTTGGCCCTTTTGAGTTGCGCTGCAACGGAATTGTATTAAAATGTTAACTAGGCCATGGCGGTGGTAGTTATAACTTTCACCTGCTCTTTATTTGTTGAAAAGGGTTTTTTTACACAGATACAAAGATATATTTCTAGGTATGCAGTTAAGCAAGAAAATAGATTATATCATAGGATAAATTTAAGAAATAAAAATGTATTCAAAAAAAGAATTGATTAAAAATGTAATAGTTTGTATGTAAAGTTAAGATAAGTTACGTTAAGTTAAATTAAATTATGTGAAGCTAAGTTAAGTTAAGTTAAATTGAGTTAAGTTAAGTTAAGTTGAGTAAAGCTAAGTTGAGTTAAGTTAAGTTAAGTTGAGTTAAGTTAAGTTAAGTTAAGTTAAGTTAAGTTAAGTTAAGTTAAGTTAAGTTGTGTTAAGTTAACTTAAGTTAAATTATGTTAAGTTAAGTTGAGTTAAGTTAAGTTAAGTTAAGTTAAGTTAAGTCGAGTAAAGCTAAGTTAAGTTAAGTTGAGTAAAGCTAAGTTAAGTTAAGTTAACTTAAGTTAAGTTAAATAAGGTGAAGTGAAGCTAAGTTTAGTTAAGTTATGTTAAGTTAAGTTAAATTAAGTGAAGTGAAGCTAAGTTAAGTGAAGCTAAGTTAAGTTAAGTTAAATTAAGTGAAGTTCAAATGAGTTAACTACAGCTAACTTAAGTTTTTTATGAAGGTGTTATATTGATTTTAATTAGCCAGTTTGCAAGGCAGATATTCTATAGTGTCCTGCTTTAAACGATTTGTTTGGAGATTATGCCTTTGACTTGGGAAATTATTCATGCCAAATTTTTTGAACATATCTTCTTAATCCATGCCAAATACGAGTATATGTAGTTTGTCTTATTAAAAAGTTTTCCACACAAGGACTTAGTTTTGAGCGACCAGTTTGTATGGCAACTGTATGCTATATTAGTCAGGTATCGGCGATGCCGACAAGTGAGAAGCTTCTTGGAGAGAAAATAAACTAGAAAAAGGCTAGTTATTAGGGCTAGTATACCCTGTTCAGGGTTCAAAAATAATGTGTATGGAAAAGGTTTAATATCAAGTCGTGGGCCTTGAATATTTTTGGATTTGTATATTGAGAAATATTTATCTCATTTGGGCTTTTACCCATCACTTTCTCGAGGTAAAGCGATGATTTCGACACGAATGTTTGCCATGAACTCGTGATGGTTTAAATAACCACATAAAAAGAAGTCAAAAGTAGCCAACTTTGGAGATTAAGGGGCCTAATCAAAGGCCTAACATTCTCAAATTTTGACTTCCATCGACATTTTGAAATTTTTTGCAAACTTTTATGACTTTACTTACACCAAGTTCCGGAAAGAAAGTTCACTTTTTGTGCAATATTTACATACCGACATTAAATTTGGCACACACTTCATAATTCATATTTTGCATTAAATGCTTCAGTTTGAATTGTTGGCTTAATTTTTCCAAAAATTATATTATCCACTTAAATAATATCTAAAAATTTAGCTTCTAGTGAGTATCAAGGACACTGAGTGCACTTTAAAAGTGTCATTAGTGGCTGAAATATTTTCAAGCCTTAGAAATATCATTTAAATATTTGTCATTTCAATCTACCACCGTGGGCAAAAAATAGTGAGACTTTTTAATTGATGAAAAACACGTCAATAAAATAGAGGAATTGATGCTTAAAATGGATAATTCGCAGCCAGAGATCTTACTGGCATCGTTGGAATATCGCAAGAATCAGTAAAAACCTTTTGGAAGATCATTTGGGCCTAAGAAAAGTGAAGTGAAAGTTAAAAGCACGATTGGTTCGAAAATCACTCAAATTTTCCTTTCCTATTTTTTCTAGTTTTCTGCTTTTTTATTAATTCACTTCTTCTGTGGCCTACCTTTTCAGCATTTTTGTTCTACATTTTTGAATTAAATATATTTTTATTTATTTTTGTTGATTTTTGCTCTTCATTAATCCATTTGACGCGCAAATTAAATTTCACTTCATTAACTACATTATTAACAATCAATCACTCATCAACAAGCTGGCCGATTTTTGCGCTAAATGTATTCAATTGGCAAACATTAACACATCATTCATCTTATTTGTTTACATTTGCGGTTTTACGCATATTTGAATTTAATTCACTAATTGATGCAATAAATAGACTTGCAATTAAATAAACAGTGTTTGGTGCGTTTCTATGGAATTCACGCGGGAATTTGTTTATTTGGAATATGAGCACTGTTAGCTAAAGTTTTCAAATTTCTATAGAAGCATACATTTTTGGGGTTAAATTTTCATTTAATTTAATTTTAATTAATTTTAATTTTAATTTATTTTTAATTTTAATTTTAATTTTAGTATTAATTGTAATTTTATTTTATTTTATGTTATTTTAATTTTAATTTTAATTTTATTTTTAATTTTAGTTTTAGTTTTAGTTTTAATTTTAATTTTAATTTTAATTTTAATTTTAATTTTAATTTTAATTTTAATTTAATTTTAATTTTAATTTTAATTTTAATTTTAATTTAATTTTAATTTTAATTTTACCTTAATATTAATTGTATTTTTATTCTAATTTTAATTTTGATTTTAATTTTAACTGTACCTTTAATTTTCACTTATGTTTTAATTTTAACATTAATTGTAATTTTATTTTATTTTAATTTTAATTTTATATTTAACCTTAGTTTTAATTTATTTTCATTTTAATTTTGATGTAATTTTAATTGTAGTTTTATTTTAATTTTAATTTTGCCTTCAATTTTAATTTAATTTAATTTTAATTTTATATTTAACCTTAATTTTAATTTATTTTAATTTTAATGTAATTTTAATTGTAATTTAATTTTAATTTTAATTTAATTTTAATTTTAATTTTATATTTAACCTTAATTTTAATTTATTTTAATTATAATTTAATCTTCATTTTTAATTGTAATTTTATTTTAATTTTAATTTTGATCTTAACTGTAATTTTAATTTTACCTTTAACTTTCATTTTTATTTTAATTTTAACATTAATTGTAATTTTATTTTATTTTAATTTCTTTTATTTTTATTTTATTTTTATTTTAATTTAAATTTAAATTTAAATTTCAATTTTAGTTTTAATTTTAATTTTATATTTAACCTTAATTTTAATTAATTTTAATTTTAATTTTTATTTCAACTCTAATTTAATGGAAACTTTGTCGTTTGCTCTATTATTTCAATTAATTTTAATTATACTTTAAATTTTAATTTCGATTTTAAAATTATTTTAAATTTGAGTTTTTGTGCTAATTCTCTACTCTCAAAATTTCGAGTGATGTTTTTTTTGTATAATTGGAATTTAACAGCCCAATCTTGTTTTTTATGTAATTTATTGTTGTTGCTATTCTCCTTAGTCTTTACTTGTTCCTTCTACCTTAAACCCTTAAATCTCACTACCATTCTCCAGCAACTCCCATTTTGACACTTCAACACCTTACGGTTGTTATAACGCAGCGAACAAAACCACAATTACAACAATAGCAACAGAATGCTCGTATAACCATCACAAAAATGAATTATGATTGTGGTTGCCTGACACTGGCAAAATCAACGAAAGTGCCCACAAACACACACGTACACGAACAAGCGCACATTGCAGCTGACATGCATAGCTTTAATCCCATGAAATGCCACTCGTTGACCTTACTGTGTGCCACAGTGCGTATACGTTATCCATGCGCGCATACACAACAACACACGAAATTCGCACAAAGGAGGTAACGTATACGCAGTGTAGGCCACTGCTATAGGGGGAGGGGGAGTGGTGTGAAAACAGGAATGGAAGTGAGAATTTGTGCCGTATTCATGCAGCGAAAGCGGGAAATGTGTGTCGGCAGTGCCACACACTTCTGGCGAAGAGGATAGACCAAAATGTAGTGGAGAAATTAGCGGCGTGTGAAGTGCAAAGAAGACGGATTCGTTAAGGTGAAAGGTGTGCTTGTGCGCTCAAGCTTCTGCGGTTGCTGTGGCTTTTGCGGTTGCAGCTCGTCAATTGTGGCATTGTTCGTATAATAGTTGGTTATAGTTGTATGGTTGAGTGTTTGTGTGTGGGTGTGTGAATGTGTGTGTGGTCGTTTTGCTGGAACGACAGGTATTATAGGCGTAGCGGCTTTTGATTTTGGTAATTCAATTTAGACAAATTTAATATTTTTTATTAATTTATATTTGATAATATTCAGCTTCAAATTGTTTAGTTCTCAGCTTCAAATTGAAAATCCAAAATGCAAGAGTGTTCAGTAATTTTGTTGGTTACGCGCCTTAAAAATTTTTATACACATTTTTTAAATATTTTTTTTTCATCTAAGAAATTAATTTTTTCATGCTATTTTAAATATATTATGTTATTTTATTTTATTTTATTTTATTTTGTTTTATATTTCTATATAAAAAAAAACGTATTTAATTTTATATTTTTGTTTCTTCTTTTATTTGTGTACAAATATCGTAATCACTTACCTTCGGCACGCCTCCCGCTCTTATATCACTAACTTGACACAATTCGATGACGTCACCTTCCTGAACAGGTATGTGGAATTTGTATGAAAGAAATTTTAAGAAAAAAATAAAAATATATATATTTTAAAAATTTATATAAACCTATAAAATTTTTAATTTAATTTTAATTTTAGTTTGAATAATATTTTTAATAATTTTTTTTTCTAAAATTTAAATATTAGCTTAAAAAATAAATAAATAAATATTAAAAAAAACTTTTTTCTAAAAAACGTGATCTTAAAAAAATAAAAATATTAAACAATAATAATAATATTTATAAAGCTTTAAATTTCATTTAAAATTTCATTTAAATGTAATTTATAATTAATTTTAATAATTATTAATTTAAAAAAATATAAATACATTTTAATTCTGTACACTTAAAATGTATTTATGTGCGTAGGCATATGTAATTTGATTGACTTAATTAATTTTAAATTTTATTAAATTTTTTTAAGATTTTTATCAAGATTTCTAAAAATTATTACTTAAAAAAATAATAAATACATTTTTTTTCGTAAAAGTAAAAATATTGTTTTGTTTACATAAGTGCATAAACATTTATAAAATGGAATAATTTACTTTATTTAGATTTATATTTTTTATTTTTAGTAAAAAGTTTTAATTTTTCTAAATTATTACCTTTTTTTCAAAAAAACATGTTTTTATTTTAATTTTAAATTAATTTTTTATTTAAAACATTTTTACGATTTTGCAATGAAAATATTTAAAATTTTAATATGTTCTTATTTCTTAAAAATATTAAACATTTAAATTATCTTTATAAAGTTTTAAATTTCATTTAAATTTTTTTAAATGTTTTTATAATTTTTCTAAAAATTATTACACACGTAAAAAAAAATTTGTGCGTAGGCATATATAATTTGATTCAATTAATTAATTTTAAATTTTATTAAATTTTTTAAAGGTTTTTATCAGATTTCTAAAAATTATTACTTAAAAAAACTAATAAATACATTTTTTTTTGTAAAAGTAAAAATATTGTTTTGTTTACATAAGTGCATAAACATTTATAAAATGGAATAATTTACTTAATTTATATTTATATTTTTTATTTTTAATAAAAAGTTTTTAAAATTTTTAATTTTGCTAAATTGTTACTTTTCTTTCAAAAAATCAGGCTTTTATTTTAATTTTAAATTAATTTTTTATTTAAAAGATTTTTAGGATTTTGCAATGAAAATATTTAAAATCTTAATATATTTTTATTTATTAAATTTTTTAATTTAAGAATTTTATTCCTAATACCCTTTAATTTTAAAATTTTGTTTTAAATTAGCAAAAATAACTTTCTATTGTGAACTCACCCTGCCATCGCTTTTCCAATACAAAAAGAATCCGTATTCGTCCACTTTGAACATTGCGTCCTTCTCAAAGTCATTCTCCTTTGTTTCCTTCTCATTCTCAAACCAGCGATCGAACACGCAACCGGTGGTCAGCTCCTCCGGCACCGGAATGATCCAATCGAATTCGTACTTTTTCGTCATTTTGAATGGCCGACAACTATTCGCTCAACTAACAGTAATTAATAAGCGTGTATTATTTTTTTTTAAATATTTATTTACAACTACAATTTGCCCTTATGTGTTTGTTTTTCAGAAGCCAAAAGTCTTTTTGGCTTAAACTTTGCAACAGGAATCAAGTTCCTGCTTGACTTTTGCGACTAGATTATCATTTTCGTCTTTGTGACTCTTCTTTTGAGAAACTTTGAAGATTTGCAGGCAAAGAATCACATTTTCGGTGCATCTGTTTATATATTTGAGTTTGTGAAATTCGATTTGCTGAGAGTTTTGTAGTTAGCGTCAAGTTTTCAACGGTAGTTTATATATATATATTTATATGGAATGATTGAGATCTTTGGTTGAAATCTGCAAATAGAAAAAACGCAGTAATAATTAGTACTTATATTAGAAAGCAGAGTGTGGAATAGAGAGAGAGCTGTAATTCTAGTATAGTACAGTTGCATAATATATATATAGGTATAAGTATACGATTATTAATTTTGGGTGCAAATACTTGTAGCAAAAGTTTTATAAACCTGAAGAGAATTGCAAGAGACATTCTCAACACGAAAGAAATGCTTTGCGATTTCCCCATTTCATGTCTTTAAAAATTTATTAAATAAAAAATCCCCATCCATTGAAGCTCTTCGCAGCTGTTGAGTAGTCTGGTCCCTACATAAGCTGACACACACAACGTGGAATTCCATGCAGTAGCTTTAATAAACCAATTAATTCGATTATGCTGTCGATGGCGACTGTCAGTCAGTTATCAAATTTTTTTGTTACGTTTTCTATGTTGTTTCGCAGCGCTGTGTCTTTGCTTTGTTTACTTCATCTACCGATTCGCTGCTGCTACCCACTTGTTTTTTTGTTTTTAGCCTACTTTTAGGTGTTTAGGCTTTTGATTGGCTTTATCTCCCGTAGATTGATAGCTTAGGCACTTCTACTTGAGTGCTTATGAAAGAAGTGTGGCTGTAGGCGCCTAAAAGTATGCACTACAATGCCTCATGCTCATCTGTATGAATCATCTCTTTTCCGATCGCGTGTATGGGTCATTAACTTTTAAGCGCGCCGTCGTATTGTTAAAAGAAAATAAATTATTTTCGTTGGTGCGAGCCGGTGGATTTGTTGCAGCACATACTGTTTCGATTACTCTGGTTGATTTATGGTTTTTAGTGAATTTGTTGAGGTGTGTGTACCAAAAATAATGATAAATTGACGTTTAATAAGTGTGAGAGAGTATTAAATACGATTTATTTAGTAGTGATGCCTTAAATATTTGAAATTCGCTACGCCTAAAGGTATGCTACGCATATTTAGGAAACAATAAATTGACAATTTCCATACGAAATTAATATTTTGTGCTCAGCATACTTCAATTTTATATATATTTAAAGAATTTTTCTATTTTTCTATTTGACGATAGCATGCGCTTAAAAGTATGCTATTTTATCGAGTTAAATTTGTAGTTCCTTAATTTTTTTCAGTATTTTTTTGTGTTATGTTGAATTTTACTCAAAACGTAAAAATACTTTTTCTAGTCAAAGTCAAGCATCTGTACAAGCCTCTAAGAGTCGCAAGAGTAGCTACATGAATCCTAAAGGTATGCAATGAAATTGATAATGTTAAAAATTCATCTTTTTCCCAAGATTTTCGGTTTTTTGATACGTTGAATATTACTCAAACCGTAAAAGTACTATTTTGAGTCAATGTCAAGCATGTGTATAAGCTTCTAAAAGTCGCAAGAGTAGCTACTTGAATCCTAAAGGTATGCTATAAAATTTATAATGTTAAGAATACACTAATGAAATTAATAATTTTTGTTCAAAATGTTCAAAATTTTTTTAAAATTTTCGTATTTGTTGACAGTGTGCGCTCAGAAGTATGCTATGCTTTTTCATAGAGACAAACTTGTTTTTTCCCTATTTATAAATAGTTTAATTTCTTGTTTATAACAAATATAATATCTTATAAATACAATTTATATTTATTTTTACCCTATAAAGGTAGAAAGTAGCTGCTTGAATCCTAAAGGTATGCTATAAAAAAATTGAAAAATCCGTAATGTCGAACATTTTGAAATGAAATTAATATTTTTACTCAGCATACTTCAATTCTCTTTGAAATTCCCGTTTTTTGGTTTCTTTATTTGACTGTGTGAGCCCAAAAGTATGCTACTTTATCGAGTCAAACTTGCTGTTCTTTCGATCCTCTAAAATTCACAATTTTTTTTTGTATACCAAATAATATTAAAATCGAAATACACTCTTGCGTTTTGGTTTTTGCTGACAGTTTGCGCTCTAAAGTATGCTATGTTATAGAGTTAAGCTTGTTCTTCCTCCAATTTTTTAAAAATCGTATTTCTTTTGTAAACCAAATAATACTAAAATCACAAAAACACTTTTGTACATCGATGTCAAGTTTGCGTACTAACATCTTAAAGTATCTAACACCAGAGAGCAGCTTCTCAAATCCCAAATGTATGCAAAACCAACAAAGAATCTGGTGCAGCAGCACTTAAGTACCCATCCAAGCAGCTGTTGTACTCATAAAGTAAAGCAGATTGAAAAGAGTGCGTGAAAAGTAAAAAATATTTCCTTGAAAAATTCTGCTGGACACGGCACTCGAAAGCGCCTGAAAGCTAACTAAATTTTTTCTCTACTCGACACAAATGTAATTCCCTCTGCATAATTTTGGCAATTGTATGAATATTGGCATTATGTATACTTACATACAGACATACAGACATATGTATGTATGCTTCAATAACATTCATTTCACCAATTTCGAGTGGTATGTATTGGTCAGTGAAAGCAGCTCGGCGCAATTGAAGCGCTCGAGTGTAAACGACAAACACATTTTGCCCACTTGTGTCACTTGTCATCAATAATGTTTGTTGTTTTTATGACAATAGCTATTTTTTGTCGCTTCTGTTACATATTAACTGTACAAGTTCTGCGAAAATAGTATGTGTGTAAGATAGAAACACAAATGTTATTCTATTACTCTGTTTTTCTTGTTTTTTATTTCTTTCTTTGCTCGCCTTTCCTGCGTAGTTTTCTTAATCCCGTTTATTTTCCGGCTGTCTACTTCTGTTTTTCTGCTGTTGATTTTATTTAGCTATTTTATTTATGTTTGCTTTACTGGTGCAAAAGCAAGCTGGGTGTCTCATGTAGTCTACTTTTAGTTGCTTGTGATACAAGCACGGGAACAAAGGAGTAAAACAAGACGTGGCGTGCAATTAAAGTGTTTAGTTACAAAATAGAAATGTTTGGCAAAAAGTGATTTTTTTAGATTAATATTGCATATTTTCAGGCGTGAGAAGAACTATAGGGGTTGCAGTTATATCTGATTACATATAAATATTTAAAATAATAAGATTTTATACTTTTTTACGATTTTTAACATAAACAAATTTTAGTACAAAATTTTGGTAATATTTAGTATCGATTTTTGATACTATTTTAGCCTTTAATATTGAATTTCTAGAAACACCAAATGTAATTCGAATATCTAAGTGTTTATTTTTTTTTAAGTTTTGTACTAAATTTTAGTACTCTTTAGTACGTACTTTTTTGTACTATTTTAGGGTGTGTAAGACTTGTAAATTTTTAAATTTATTAAAAAAACTCAGTACTAAATTTTAGTACTCTTTAGTACATATTTTTCTGTACTATTTTAGGATGTGTAAGACTTGTAAATTTTTAAATTTATTAAAAAAACTTAGTACTAAATTTTAGTACTCTTTAGTACATAATTTTTAGTACTATTTTAGGTTGTGTGAGACTTGTAGCTTTCTTTTGAAAACACTGAAGTACAGTAATTTGAGCCACTGAATGGCCCAAAAAGTATACATTTAAGAAAACATCATTATTATCTTAACTTCAAAAGTTTTTGTACTAAATTTTTCAATAGTTTTTATTTTATATTAATACTAAAAAAATAGGATTAAAAAATGTTTAAAAATATGTAAATAATTGCTTTATTATCATTTTTGACATAAAAAATGGAGTACTAAATTTTAGTACATAATTTTTTACTAACATACACTACACCTGTAGCTCTTGATAGAGAGTTTCCTGGCTAATTCGGTACACTTGTGAGTTCCAAATATTACTACATTTTCAAAAACTTCAGCACTATATTTTCTTCAAAACTTTTAGTACTAACTTTTCTTATAATTTTTAACACGTTGAAAGGTTTAATTTTAGCACGAAATATAAATATTATTACTTTTAGCTAAAATGTTAGTACTCACATTTTGTACATTTTAGTACATGATTTTTGTAATTACAGCTCTAATTTGGAACCCCTGAGGGTGCCAAGTAATTTACGTTTAACTGCAAAACTTTTAGTACTAACTCTTTTAAAAATTTTAATACATTAAACAGTTAAAATTTAGTACTAAAATATAAATATTATTGCTTTATATGATTCTAAGCCAAATTATATTTAGTACTAAATTTTAGTACATATTTAGTACTTCTAAGGTTTATGTATTTTTGCTTTGCTGAGGAAACAGATTAACTTGGAACCCTTAAGGTACCAAATCTTTTACGTTTAAGAATCCATTATCTTAATCTAACTTCAAATCTTTTAGTACAAATTTTTCTACAAAATTCTAAAAGCTTTAAAATGTAAAACTGTAGTATTAAATATAGATATGATTGATATATTAATAAGAAAACATTTGTTTTCGGCATAAAAAAATATTTAGATCTAATTTTTAGTACACTTTTTAAAAATTTTTAACACCGTAAAAAGTAAAACTGTGGTACTAAATATAAATAGGAATGCTTTATTAATAAAAAATAAAATATTTTTCGGAGTAAAAAATATTTAGTACTAAATTTTAGTACACTTTTGCATATTATTTTTTAGTATTGCTTTGGGCGAAGTTTTATGCTGATAATACCGAGATTAGTTTCACACCTTATGGTATCATTTCATGTAATTACCGTTCTAGTCTTAATTTCAAAATTTTTAGTACTTATTTTTTCAAATTTTTTTTAACAAATTAAAAAGTTAAAATTGTGTATAGATTTTCAACATAAATCTTATTTAGTACTAACTTTTAGCACACTTTAGTACTTTTTTTGTACTGTTAGATGGAAGTTCTATATTGAGAATGCTGAAATTAATTTAGATACCTGATGATCCCGTACGAGATTTTAGTATAAAAAATTTTATAGGAACTTACGAAAAAAATGTTTTATTTAAAAACTAATATTTTATTTATAATATAATTTTTCCGCAAAATTAATTCCCCAAATTGTTCTAAATTTAATTCATTAGTTTATTTTAGTTCGCTATGTTTGTTATATTTAATTAAATTTCAATTCCAAAAGAACTAAAATGGAAATCAAACTCTGTACTTCATATCTACATATTTCAGCAACCCTCCCATATCTTCCGTTTAACAAATAGAGTCGTTTCTCCGCACTGACTCACGTCGACCTTAAGAATAAGAATTGCTTTATGACCCGCATAAAATTTCATTCAATCATCTTCAGTCATCTGATGCTCTTATCATTTCGCTTTGTATGCGTCACAGCGAGTGAATGCGTGTGTGGGTATTATCATAATTTTCGTAAATCATATGGTCGAGGTCAACGGCAAATAAACACATACTTATATACATACATACATACGTATCTCTTGTATATAATAGATGTGATATCTATTTCATATATTTGATAAAATAATTCAAATACAATGAGAGTTGAAAGTAATCCACAAATGCAATAAGTTGAAAAAAATATATATACATATATGTACATATATGATGATGTATGATTTTCAATGGTTTAATCTACACGCGTCTAATCAACGAACAATGCACGACCAGCGTCTGACAGTTAGTCATTCACGGACAATTCAATCAAATATATAACTGTTAGGCAAAGATTATAACATAAACGTTGGCATTCAAAGTAATTTATATGTATTTATTGATATAGAGAAGTTTAGTTTACATTAGTGTAGTTAGGGCCTGAGAGGGAATATTTTATGGTTTACTATATATAAAAATATGTTTAAATAAAATAGTGATTTTTAATTATAAATTTCACTGAAAGTTAAAAAATGTTTCTGATGATGTAAAGAAAAATTCTAGTACTGAATTTTAGTACTATTTTAGTGCACAACTATTAGAATTTTAGACACCTTAGTGATAATATTATAATATAATTGTTAGTACTAAATTTATTACACTACTTACATATATAAATTATGTTCATAACTCTCAAGTTTTAACTCATCGATAATAAAATACTACACAATAAAATTCAATTTTAGTACTAAAATTTAGTACTATTTTAGTACAAAACTTTTTAGTAAAAGTATCTAAAATTAAAATTCATTGATTCTAAAATAATAGTTTAATTTTTAGTACTATTTTAGTACACTATTTATATAAACTTTTTCATATCTCTTAAGTTCTAACTTTTCGATGATACAATTATTATTATTATTTATTTTTTACCAAATCTTTGTATACGTTTTAGTACTATTTATGCGTTAGTAAAAGACAGACATTGGAAGAAATTTAGTACTATGGCATATAAACTGCTTTAACTCATCAAAACTAGTTTAGTACTAAAAACTATCAGTATTAGTCATTTCCTACATTTTTTTCATTTTTTTTATACAATTATGTTATATTCTGGTACATAATTCTAATATTTTTTATTATTCGAAAATTTATTAATTTCAGACTTGTAATACTAATTTTTTTTAGTATTTAAGTCAGTTACGAAATTTTATTACAGTTATAATTTCCAAACTTCCAGTTCAAAATCCAAAAGGCATAACTATTTTTTATATAAATGTCATTTTTAAATTTTAGTACAAAAAAAGAATAAATTTCACACCTAAAATTTTAGTACTAATTTTCTTCACTAAAAATGTTCAATTTTCATATTTTTGCTTAGAAAATTTTTTCAGTACAGTACGAAATTTTATTACAGTTATAATTTCCAAACTTCCAGCTCAAAATCTAAAAGGCATAATATTTTTTATACAAATGTCATTTTTAAATTTTAGTACAAAAAAAAAAAAAAATAATAATAAATAACACACCTAAAATTTTAGTACTA
Source organism: Bactrocera zonata (assembly GCA_037783105.1). NCBI lineage: Eukaryota > Metazoa > Arthropoda > Insecta > Diptera > Tephritidae > Bactrocera > Bactrocera zonata. The sequence goes on along the minus strand of JBAWJQ010002000.1, from coordinate 265,171 downwards.
ATTTTCTTCACTAAAAATTTTCAATTTTCATATTTTTGTTTAGAAAAGTTTTTCAGTGCTATGGAATTGGAAAGGAAATTTTCCTAAAATTTATTTTAAAATTTTGTACTGTTTTAAAAGTATGGTGTTTAGTACTAATTATTTGAACTAAAAATTTGTTAAAAAATTTTAGTACCATGTTATAGCGACAAAAAGTTTTTTTTTTAAATTAGTACTGTTTCATTGGTATAGATTTCGAAGAGTTTTGTACTAATTTTCTTATTCACATTTTATTTTAGTTTCGAAAAAAATTTCGCTGTTTAGTATTAAATTATTTGTACTAAAATCTTGACCCGACAATTTTAGTATTGCTTTAGTACATACTTTGTTTATATACGTTATGCTTTTTGCGCCTTATTTTATATTTTTCTACAGTTTACTCTATTTAGGTACTAAATTTAATATAGATTTATTTAGTACTAATTTTTACTTTAGAACATAAGTGCTTTCTAAAAGTATTATTTTTTAATGAGAACGGCAAATTGTTTTATTAATAAAAATAAATGTTTTCAGCATAAAACATAATTAGTACCAAATTTTAGTACATTTTTTAGTACTTCTACGGCTTATTTAGTTGTGGTTTACTAAGTAAACAGAGTAATTTGAAACCCTTAAGGTACAAAATCTTTTACATTTAGGAAAGAAATTTTATATAACATTACTTTGAGTGTCTAAAGATATTCTTCATAATTTTACTCATGCATTAGTACTAAATTTTATATCAATTAATAAATTGGGTGCTAAATTGCTCTTTTTGCTATTTGCTTTATATAACATTTTAAGTAGATATAAAATAATTTCTGTATTATCTTATTTCAAGTATTTTTCGGATTGAAACGTTTAGTACTAAATTTGTATATGATATAAAATTATTGCATTATTTTCTAATAGGTCTTCCGTAGTTTTTATATTGGCTTAATATGTTAAATAGATTTTGAAAGAAATTTTGTCTATTATGTAAATTAAAGTGACTTTGTTTTGTATTGAAAATATTTACTACTAAAATAATTCATTTTTAACTTTTAGTACTAATTTTTTAGTACTAATATTTTAGCATTAACAAAGTCTAATAAATTTAAGATACTTTGATTTGTATTGAAAATGTTTACTACTAAATTTGCATTTTCAACTTTTAGTACTTATTTTTTAGTACTAATATTTTTGAACTAGCAAAGTCTATTAAATTAATGATACTTTGGTTTATATTGAAAATATTTAGTACTAAATTTGCATTTTCAACTTTTAGTACTTATTTTTTAGTACTAAAATATAGTACTAATATTTTAACACTAATTTTTGTACTAAATTATTCATTTTAGTAAATTATTGCTCTGAAAATTAAAGCTTTAGTACTACCATATAATTTATAAAAATTTAAACACACTTTTTCACTTTTAACTTCAGCCTTTTTCAATGATTTTTTTTTAATTCACTCGAGGCCAGCAAACCACTACTAGCAATACATTGCCTCCACATTCGATACATGCAACATATATGGTTCAAAATTGCTTCAAATCTGTTGACACCATTTTCTATTGCCTACATTTTGGCGTTTATGCAAATAAATTACTATTTAGCGCTTCGATCGTTACCAAATATATTCTAAAAAATAGTTTACGCAATTTTCGGGTCGAAATTTATCGACGCTATGTTGTTTTTCCAGCTCCTTGGGGGCTTATGCATGCCGTAGGCCAGTATGAGGTACGCCGCCACTTGTTAGCCGATTAACACATTCGCGCGCTTTCGCATGGCCCCCAACCCACGCATTGTTGTGGTTTTTTATGTTGACGCTAAATAAACGTTGAAAGTTGTAGGGCCAGTGTGTGGGCGTGTCGGGGTGTAGGCGACAGTGAAACGAAGAATGGTAGGCGTTACCGCATATGTGCCTCTGTCGGTTGGCTGTTTGGTTGCTGTTTACATAAGTTGTTGCATATGTTGGGGCATTATAATACCACAGTATACACTACAACGAATACACGTTAGACACCTGTTGTGGCTTAAACACGCTCGAGTGTATATTTTTACTGTTATTGTTGGCTCAATTCTGTTTTTGTTTAACGCATGGTGTGCCATACTCTTAAAATGCCATCAGCGCAATTTGCCACTGCTGGATTAATCAATTAAATACGCATTCGTTTCAGCTGTCGTCGCACCGTTCGGCCGGCCTATGTTGGCCATATTCGGGCCGTTGTTTGTTGTGCGGCCTTAAATGCGCGCGTATGAGTTAAGCTCACGTGAGGGAGAGTTTTGTTCGGTGGCATTGTTTGCGTAATATCATTGTTGCATTGTACAAAAGCTTATAAGTTGCATATTATTAGGCTTTACGTATTACAAGCGCTGACAAAACAATGCACAAATAATATATGACACTTTTATTTTTTATGCGAATCCTGAATATTTTAATCTGCTTTGTTTGGGTTTACAACTGGCTCATGGTTGAATGGCTTTTAGTGGCTTTGGAGGAAAAATGAAGTATACTTTTAAGCGCGCAGTTTTGAAATTTTGCATGAAGCCATAAAATATTAAAGCCTTGATCAAACTTTCAGTGGAATTTAAAAATAATAAATGCCTTTGAATAATGTAATGAAAAATATCAATAATTTCACAAAAATCAAAGCATAGTTTTAGTTGTGTATGGAAAAAATATATTTTTAGCTATAGTAAGTAAAATAATTAGCTGTGAACCTAAATATTAGTGAGAAAAATGCTAAGAATAACATTTTTTTAATTGTAACTATGCATTTTAAGATATTTTGACCAAGCAATTGTATACTTTTAGGCGGTTTTTAAACTGTGTAGTAGCTTTAATATGGGAAAATATAATAAGGATCATTGTGATCAAGAATTTATATTTAAATGCCAATTTAATTTTCAAATAAACTTTTAAATTAAATTACAAGTTATTTTTTAATGCATACTTTTGGGCGCATTTAAATTTTTCATTAAATTAGTAATAATAATATTAGCTCAAACAACGCATTTTTACTAAATAAAATAAATAGTAAATAATAATATTTTTAATACTAAACTGTGATAAGTATTTTCACTGTGTGAAGCATACTTTTAGGAGCAAATGTGTTATGGGAAAAAATATTAATGGCCTATTATGATCCAAATTCTACAAAGTAGTAAAATACCAAATTAATAATGTATTAAGCTTTTAAATTAAGTTACAAGTTATTTTTTATGCATACTTTTAGGCGCATTTAATATTTTTTTTACAAATTTCATGATGATTGTTTACATATTTTCTGTTTAATATTTCGCGTACATTTTGCATTAAACATTTATATTTTCTCACTTCAAGTACTTAAAGCATACAATCAGGCGCTTTGCACATTACATATTTATACCGTTGTACGTAGTCTCCAGTTTGGTTGTTATGCAAAACTTTTTAATTTCCACTTTCTTATATTCCACTGCTTGGCTGCCTCACGTTTGCCGCCTACAACATGCCAACTAGTCGTTTGCATTTCACTTTAGTCGCAGCAAGTTTTAATGAACTGCATACTTTTAGGCTCGCTGCCTGTGCAAACACATTTTCTGTTTTATGAATACACTTTTTTTCGCAAGTTTTGCATATTTTACAACAGCCGCTTACAATTTATTAACCAGTTCGTGTGTAGCGTTCTCCATTTACAGCCTGTTGCTTCGACTTGCTCGGCGTTTTTTTTTTAACTTTGCTGCGCTGCTCGTATCACTTTTCACTTTTGCGGTGTGCGCGTACAAGATTGACATTCAGCTGAAGTTGCCACGGCAAATTTGATTAGGTTTCACATAAGTTTTATTAAACTTCTGTCGTTGGCATGCGTGGGTAGGTGGGCAGGTGACGATTCCGGTGAAAAAACTATGAACCTACAAAAAGCTTTGCATATTGTTCAGCGCGCTTGCTGTTTGCATGCCAAATTTGTATGTCAGATGAGGCAGATTTCACTTTTGAAGTTTGTTTGATTTTATGATGACGATTTCTGGGAAATTTATAATCAAATCCATCGAAGCTGTATAGCAAGTGGGAAATATTGAAGGTAGTACATTTGATTAAAAGTAGATGATGGTGGTAAGGGACTGGAAAATTTGTAGAATTTGTCAAACTCTGATGAGCTTGTTCGTTTTGAGTTTTTCAGTATTAGAGTGACTCTTGATGATAGCAAAACATAAAAATTTGATATTTGTTCGGAGGTATTTAATATTCCAAAGCTTAACAATATTTTTGTACAGGGTTGCCACTTAATGCTAAAAGTTATATAAAGTTTGAATATATTGAAATATGTTTGTTAAAAAATCGAATAGCGTTTAGCATATTTAGAGTCAAACACTGAACGGTTGTGTTTTCAGTAGGGTTGCCATTTAAATAAAAATAAGCAATATTTAATTTTAAATTTAATATTTGGTAATTTTAGACTTAATTAAAACTAATTTTTGTTCCCAAAAAATGTATATATTTTTTCTATGGAATTTTTCTTATACAGGGTTGCCAACTTATTAAATAATAATTAAAATAGTATTAACGAGTGGTAATGAGTAAGAAAAGCAAGTGGAAATCAAAAAATATAGATTTTGGTTAGTTCCTTAAGTTTACGTATAGAGTTGCCAATATTTCGGTATATAATTTTTTTGTGTAGGGCTGCCAACTTTTGAAATTATCATAATTTTGAAAATAATATTAACTATTCGTAATCGGTAAGTAAAGCCAGTGGAAATCAAATAATATAGTATATAAGATTTTTCTTAGTTCCACAAGTTTACAAATCGAGTTGCCAATATTCCGGTATAGAATAACCTACTTTTTTACAGTAAATGTTTATTCTTTTATAGCCATCTGACTTACATATGCAAAAATATATTATAAAAAGTCTGAAATGCATAGAATGTAAATAAACATTTTTTGTGAAAAATATTTCCTCCAAGATTGCCACATTATTGTAATTAATTGCATAATTACCATTATATGAAAGTGAATTCCAAATATGCTAATACAGATAAGCATAAAGTAAAGAATATTATCCCATAATTTTTTATTTAATTTTTTATCATATTTTTGAATAGAGTTGCCACCTGTACCAATTTCAAAAAAATTTCTTTTAAGATTATTGTAAATAAAGAATAACATTGAACAGTACTTTTTGTCAAAAAGCAATCATTATACTGCGAAGGGTTGCCACCTGTTATTAATTTCAAATAATATTATATAACCTAACTTCTTTTCATTAAAATATGAAATTTTAATTATGCTAAAAAATTAGGCACACCTGAAAATAAAGCAATGATTATACTGAGAAGGGTTGCCACCAGTTATTAATTTCAAATAAAATTATATAACCTAGATTGCTTTTCATTGAAATACGAAATTTTAATTATGCTAAAAAAATTTAGCACATTTGAAAATAAACAGAAGAGTTGCCACCTGTTCTTAACTTAAATTTTTAAGTAATATTATTCAATTTAATTTTTTCATTAAAATATCACGTTTTTAATATGATAAAAAGCTTTGCTCATAAGAAATTAAATCAAACATTATACTGAGAAGGGTTGCCACCAGTTCTTAATTTGAAACCATTATATAATCTAATTTCTTTTTCTAAAATGTATGTAAATATTAAATGTAGAAATTAAAATAATTATACAATGCGGTGAATAGGTACATACTTTGATTGGTGTTGCCATCTAATGTTTTTTATCTATTATTTATGTTAATTTTTTTAACCGAGTTTCAATTAAGTGGGCAAATTAAAAAAAAAAACATCCATTATCATTAACTGTGCATCTAAAAAAATTAAAATTTTTGCCACAGTTGCCATCTTAAATTTATTAAATTTTTATTAACCAAATTTTTGCCACAGTTGCCATCTTTAATTTATTAAATTTTTATTAACCAACTCTTACAAAAAGTTTAAATGAAATATTATATAAGTAATTGAAGAATTGATTTAACGAAGTTTGCCAAACAGTAATGTAAGATGAAGAGTGTTGCCATCTGGTTTTCAAAATTATTATTAATATTACTATAATTATGAATTCAATATTAAATTTAAATTATGAATGAGACATTAAATATGTAATTTAATTTAATTTGACGAGGGTTGCCAATATATTATGTAGAGAGTGTTGCCATCTATTTTTTTAAAATATTTTTGATATTATTTTAATTACATTTTTTTGATTTTACTCAAAAATATTAAAATATATATTTTCATTATTGGCTGTACATCAAAAATATTAGAATTTTTCCAGTGCTGCCATATTAAATTTATAAACTTTTTATTAACCAACACTTTGAATGAAATTTTAAATATGTAATTGAATAATAGTTTTGAAAAGGGTTGCCAAATAAAAATTAAGGGCAGAGGGTGTTGCCATCTGGTTTTCAAAATTATTATTAATATTATTTTAAGTAAAGTTAGCTTTATCTGTAAATTTAAAATATTTTAATTTTTACGGCGCTGTCACATTAAAATTCTGAGTAGGGTTGCCATATATTTTTTTATTATTAAAATTTTACAAACAACATTTTTTGCTTCGTACTATTGTCATAAATATTCCATAAATTTACAATTATTTTCTATCAATTCTTAACTCAGGTTAGAACTAACAGCTTAATCAAAGCTCATAAGTCCCGTTAACTTTTCAATGCATGACATATTGAAATTAGCGTACTCAATTGATATGCTGACATTTGCAGAAATGTCAACGTTAAAACTAACAAAGGAAGATAACAGTTATGGTTCTAGCGTTCTCCTTGTGGTACTCCTTTCGCACTCATATTATTTTTGCTTTCAACCATTCCGCTTCACGCTTTGAACCAATAATTTACACGCACGAATTATTTCATTATTCGTCGGCAATTCAACGCCTGAGAAATTCTCCAGACAAAAATTTAAGCGAAGGCAGGCAGTCAGGCACCTAGCATACTTTAAGGCGACTAACGGCGCTCAAGTGCGTGTGACCCAGACGCGCACAAACAATTGTTACGCTTGGCGTATTCGGTCGTCAGTTTGTCTCGCCCGAGACGCTATACACACACACACATACACGAATAAAGGGTCTTTAGCAATTTATTTCTAGAAGCATGAATGAAAATGGATTTGGAGTGCGGAAATTTGCCGCATTTTAGGCACAGTGCCAGTCACATGCAAGCCACGGTGTAGCTCGGGTGCTGAATATAATGGTGGCAAGCGAAAACTGCCTGCTCTTGCCGCACGCAATTTAAGAGCTTTTAAGTTGTTTGCTCTTAACAGGTAGTTGCATAATATCAGGCGTATATACATGTACGTCAACTGTGACAGCTGTTTATGCTTGCGCCTGTTGTCGCAACACGCAAATCGCATCCATTTAATGTCAAAATTTATGCGTGTACAACATGAGTGCGTAATTTATGGCCACGCGTGTGTAGGGGATACACGAGAAGGTGCTAGAGTTTTAGGCGCTGCGGCGTGGATTCTGCAAAATTTTAAGTTGGGCTTAGGGTTCTTCTGAATCCGTATATGTATGAGTGCTCTTTGAGCTTCCAGTTAATAAAATCGTTGCTATCACTGCTGTCATGGAATGTGAAAAGTGAAATGTAAGACAGTGCATACTTTTGGGCTTTGACATTTGCAGGAGATTTTAAAATGTGGAATGTAGACAAAAATATAAATTTTTGTTGCTGTACACAGCATACATACGTAATATACGCATGGGTATGGTGCTACACACAAAAAATTGTATACTTTTAGGCGCAAATTTACTTTCGCGCACTTTTAACGACTTAATAACTTTCTGTTAATGTCAAACTCTTGTGAAATTATGTGAAAATATATTTATTTGCTAAAAGGCGTGCAGCAATGTGTTTTTTAAGTTTTTTTGCTTTCTTTTAGTAAAAAAAAAATGTAAAAAAGTATTTTTGTTTCATTATATTTACAGAAACTTTTTGAAATATGAAGTGAAATGCAATTATTACTTTGTTAAGGATAAACAAACATACAAAAAAGAGATATGCTGCCCAATTTTTAATAATTATTGCATACTTTTGGGCACACGAATTTTGAATACATTTTTTAAATTATTTTTTTTTTAATTTTATTACTTAAAAATCAATTTATAGCGAATATATGCATTAAATATTTATATAAATTTATTAACAATGTTTTAAAAATTATTATTATTTAATTAAAAAATAAAAGATTTTTAAAAATTTTAATTACATATCCCATCTATTTAAGTTTATAAACCTTTTTATAACTGATATATGCGAAATTTTTCTTTGATCATTTCTTATTTAACTTTTAAAATTTTTATTTAAATTTAATTTTTAAAATTTTTATTTAAATTTAATTTTTAAAAATATATTTTTTTTAATTAAAAAAAGTCAAAAATATTAAATTTTTTTTTAACAAATTCGTATACTCTAATTGCATAAAGTAACTACTTTTATACATGCATAACATTCCTTTTTAAGTATTATAGCATATATTTAGGTGCTTTGCATACATTCAGGCGCAATATTCATTAAGCTGCAGTTTATTTATTTTTTCAAAGTTTTTGACATGTAAACACAATTTTTTTCGAAAAAATATTTATATATTATTTTCAAATCATTTGTAACTCCATAAGTCTGAAGCATAAAAACTTTTCAAAAGAGTTTAGCATACTTTTCGGTGCTAAAAAATATTTCATACAAATTTGTGTTTGCGGTATATAAGAATACGCAAATAATGTAAAGGCATTCATATAGTATATCTATGGATATAACTTAAATGTGTTGCCTACATTTTGGCGCCAAGGCGTAAAAAGCAAATCTTGCTCAGGCTCAAGGTACTACAAACGTATTTACCCACTCTAAATTCAACAACGAAAAGCAAACTTTTCAATATTTTTTACTGCATAACAAATTGAAATTACATCACATACTTTCGGGCACACTTCCGTAAGCAGCGCCACCCAAACCATTAAAATATATTAATTTATATACAATCAAGCTGTTGTGCCATTGACAGATGCTTTGTGCAGATAATGCGGACTTCACTGACACATTGTATGTACAATGTGGCATGTACGCCTAAAAATATGCCAACGACAAGCATAAATTACATACCCACAGCTGCTTTAAACTTATACGAAAGACAATATACACACATGAGTAACGGAAAATCGAAGTCACAACAAATTAATGAATTTCTCTTGCTGTCATGCACACACATATCCACCGTCGAACTGCAGCCGCCTATACATATGCCACAAATGTGGCAGCACTCAGCAGGCGTTGCTTTCAAAGTAACTTTGTGCGGCTTTATGCTTTTGTTAGCAAACGACAAACGATTAGGATGACATTTTGAAACCATATTGCAAAGTTGCCGCCTACACCGTTGCATATACATTGGAGATATTTTCATATATATTTGTCATAGCATAATGTGGTCAAAAAAGTGCGCTTAACTTTCTAGCGCAACTGTGTCAGGCGCTCGGCTGCTCAGCGCTATTTTCGTCATAACTGATTGAGATTTTCCTGTTTTTTTTTACTTTTTGTCTCGTAGCATAATTTCTTTTCCGCTTCATGTGGCTTAGCACTTTAAAATTTCCATATGGCTGCACTTAGGCGCTCTCGTCTAACTCCTGCCTTGCCATCACTCAGCGACTGCCTTACTGACGGATTTCATTCATGGTCTCACTGATAGCTTGACTCTAGTACTGCTGTACTCTGTACCCATCAACTTTTCAGCCGTCAACAGAATCCTAAAAGTCTACTAAATATTCTATATATAATGGCATATGAGGAAAGCTCTGACGTTTGCGTTAACATGCATATCTTTTCCATAAAGAAACGAAAAGAAAGAAAAGCTAACGAGTGTGTGTCAGCCTTAAAGTATACTAAGTACTTTTGTATGTGCGCGAATTAAGCAGCTAAAAGCATAGCGTAGTTCTTTAAAGTATATGACATCGCTAGGCGCTGAACTGATAAGAAATTGTATGCATAAAGTAGAGACTAGTGAATCTTTTAAAACTCATCTGCACAGAGAAATATGAATTATAACCTCATTAAGCTCATATTTTGTGTTTTTGTGTGCTCACTAATTAACTCTCTTAGCAGAAATGTGTTGATTGCGTCTTTATGACATCATGAGACTGGGTTCTTAAAAATAATAAAAAAAGGAATTTACAAAAAATTAGAAAGGATATTACATAACTCCACGCTAATTGCATACTTTTAGGCATGTGTTGCAGTGATAAGAATATATACTATGTTTCCGACATACTTTTACAGAATACTGCCGAATTGACAATACTTTTCCAGCTGAAAACTTGTTCACCTTCTCGTTTACATATGAATTGTACCACAATTGTTGTTGTGAAAGTTGTTTTTGTAAATTTCATACATCGATCTCAACAATATGCATAACAAAACCATTGAAAAAATACAAAAATATTGCAAAAGCGTCGTCTTTGTGCGTATTTTTCGTGACAATAAATGCATGCTTTCAGGCGTTTACACACATAACTGTTGTAAAGTTTGCTTTGGTGCCGAAAAAAACTAAACAATAGTAGTAAGTTCAAATAAAACAAGAAATTTTGCTTTCTTTGTTTACATTTTTGCTGCAATAGTTTCTCTAATAAAACAAAGAATTCTCTATTCACACATTTCCTGAGGCGCATTAGTTGCATATTGTGTGACACACAATTCATATTATTTAGTTGCTTGCATTTTTCCAATTTCCACACTTACTTTTCTTTTCATTCAGCATGCGCGGTAGTTGAAAAGAAGTATGCGCGCGCAAAAGTATGCAATGTGGTAGTGAATGGAAAACATTCAGCGCTTTGGTGCTGCAACGGCTGCACAATTTTATTGTAATTCAAGGTTAAAATTGATACAGCCGTGAAAATTTGTGTATTTAAGCCATATGTAAAGCAGTTTGTAAATTTTATGGCACACTTTTAGGCTGTATGAAATTTATATTTTATTTAATAGTGAATATTTGGTCTCTCTGTCGTTTGTACTACTATTCTGCGGCCAAAATAAATAAAATTGTGTTGTTAGCGCCTAAAAGTATGCTTACTTCATTAAATTTGCGTTTGCTATTTTTTGTAATTTTACAGTTTCGCCCTTAGCGTTAGTGCACAGTGCTGTGAAATGTGCTATCTCTACCTTTTACATAAATGTTTATACTAATAATTACATATTTCATACTTTTTATAAAATTCGTAGCATACTTTTAGGCGCATAAAATATTAATCTCTTAATAAATAATAAAAAATCCCCTTTTCTACCAAAATAAATGAAATTAAGTTGTTAGCGCCTAAAAGTATGCTACTCATCTTGCTTTTCATTGAATTTCTGCTTTGTATATTTGTTATGTTACAATTTCGCCGTTGGCATTTGCACGCACAATGGCATCAAATGCGAGTTACGCTACTTTTTGCACAGCTTTTTCGCGTTTTCCGGTCTAATTAAAATTTCACTTGAATTCGTTCGAAACAAAAGAACAAAAAAGTAAAAAAAAAAAAATTGGAAAACATGCAAAAAACTTTTTAATTGCTTTTCTAGTTAGCCTGCCGTTTCACTTGCACTACTACACGCTCATCTGCTCATAAATGCAACCGCGTTATGCGCGCTTAAATTCTCGCTGCTGTGGCATGTGTGTACGTACATACATACATATATACATACATGTGTATGTACGTGTCTATATTCGTATGATTTGGTTATGTTTATGCCTTCCCCTTGGAATTGCTCCTACAGCTATGACCTTGATAAGCGTACTTTCGTTGTGAATACATGCACATAAGCCATATTAAATAAATTTGCTATGTGCTCCAGTGCACCAGTTTAGTTGGCATCGCATGGAATTTGAATATTTTTCTGTTGGCTTCGGCGGAAACTTACACACAGCTGCTGCAGCTAATATTCATGTGTGCATTTTATGGGCTGCAAAAATGTGATTTACAAATTATGTTGGAAGGTTAATTTTTTTTTGTGTAACTTAGTGTATATTTTGTTGGAGAAAATAAAATTTAAGCGAAAAGCTAGTTGAAGCAGACAAACTACAAAATTCTGAATAATTCTTTGTTGCATCATGTTCTTTTGAAAGAATTTGGAAAAATTTATAATAAATATATATGTTACAATTTGCATATAACAAAATTAAAAAAAAAAAAATTAAAAAAAAAAAATCAAAATTAAAAAAAAGCTGAAATTAATTTCTTCATAATAAATTATTTTTATTAATTAACGAGTGATCCAAGCAGTGGTACTTTTTTCAATAGCCTTTTTTGCATAGATCATCCGTGAGTCGTATCAGGCAGTTACATATTTTTGTTCAGTATTGTTTGGCATTTCATCATAAAAAGACCTACGCCTAAACAAGGTTTAAAAATCGTTCAATTTTATTTCGAAAATACACGCGAGTTTCGCTCAGCTTATGTTCAACATAATCGGCCTACTGAGCGAACTATTCGCAACACCATCACTCATCTTGAGACCCAGCATTTTTTATTGGATAATATTCCAACGAACCACGAAGACCACGTCCAGCACGCAGTGGAGAAAATATAGGAACCGTAGGCTGAGAGTGTACACGAAGACCATAGATAGTCGATTCCAAGCAACTTGGGTTGACTTATGAAACGACTTGGCACATTTTACGTCGAGATCTCTAATTGAAGGCGTTCAAAATACAGTATGTGCAAGAACCGAAGTCGCTCGACCTTCCCAAACGACATCGCTTCGCTCTATGTTTAGGTTAGGTTTAGAGTTCGATCCTAACAGTTATCGCACTTGGACAGCTTAGGAAACTAGTCCGGTCTGGTACTTAAAATTTCTATGTTGTTGTAGATCATACAAGCTATACAAAACGACAAAGCGCCTTGAGCCTTTTACAAATTTGTTGAGGCAGCCAAAGTCTATTTAAGGAGGTATTCTAGTCTAGAAGCATGAATTTCAAATAATTTTTAAAGTGTCGTAAAAAAAGGCAATTAATATTTTTACTATCCATTTTTTATTAGTTATTTGTTAATTTTAGAAGAGTAGAGAAAAAAATTAAAAACTAAAAAAAGTAAAAAATTTCAAAAATTATGAGCTGACGAAGTGGGGGGTCTCTAAAAATTTCCACGTGACCATACCCATGATTTCAACCCTCCTAGTTATCTGAAACCAAAAAGAAAAAAAGTTTATTAATCTAGAATAATGTCGCAATGGCCGGAAGTACGGAAAAGTGATAAAAAAATTTTTCACAAAATGGCGACTGCCTAAAAAAAAGAAGTTTTTTTGGATCACTTTTTCTGACTATTTCGAATTTTTAAAAAATAATAAAAATAAAAATTTGGGGATGGGGCTAGTTCCAACCATAAACAAGCCTATAAAGAAGACTCTATAAAAATTTCAAATAAATCGGTCCAGTAGAACCTGAGAAATCGTGGGTATCGTTCCGAAAAAATTCAGTTTTGAGAAAAACGCGTTTAAAGTTTCGCGTTCCGGCCGAACCAGTTTGGATGCCGGGTCAGAAAAATGCCTATATCTCCGAAAATAATTTGAATTTTGAAAAATCCTCTTGTACACATATTCTTGAATAGTTAAACTTTGAAAATATAAAAAAAATTTCGATTTTTTTTTTAATTTCTAGACTAGAATACCCCCTTAAGCTATGTGCTCAGGTTCACTGAAAATGCGACTCCCGAGCTGTTTCAATCTGAGTCTTACAAATCTTGAAGAACGGAGAAAAAGTGCCTGATTGTTTACCGCTATGATTGAACTTTTCCAAAAGCAAATAGTTCAGTAAATCTCCTGCGTTCTTCTCTACAAGGATCTGTCGCATAAGAGCTAGAGTGCGTCCGCGGTTAAAATTATCCCTCTGGCTTGCTTATCGGCTTTGCAGTTGCCAGCGTTGCCGCTATGATCAAGCGCTGAAACGCGTCTATTGATGAAGCCGCCGTTGATGTTATTTCTAGTGATGACAGATGCTATTTGACTAGGTTTGAGCGCACAGTTAGCGAGCTCAGCTATTATTGTCGCTATTCTACTGGAGTGAAGGTACAACCCCCAGAAAAAGGCTGCTCTTCGTAGCAGTACATCTCACCTTAATAGTAGCGCCACTGCGCCTCTTCGCCAGCGACTTCTCTCCATTCACATATCCCTTGTCTTATGTGAACAGAGAACAAGTAAGGAAGGGATAAGTTCGGGTGTCACCGAACATTTTATACTCTCGCATGATAAAGTGATAATCGAGATTTCATTATCCGTCATTTACATATTTTTTTATTTTGCTATAAAATTAATATTAGTAGTTCCTGAGATATAGTTTTTGGTCCATAAGTGGGCGACGCCACGCCCATTTTCAATTTTAAAAAAAAGCCTGGGTGCAGCTTCCTTCTGCCATTTCTTCCGTAAAATTTAGTGTTTCTGACGTTTTTTGTTAGTCGGTTAACGCACTTTTAGTGATTTTCAACATAACCTTTGTATGGAAACGACTCGATAGAGTTTGGTTGACATAGCTATAGTAGTTTCCGAGATATGTACAAAAAACTTAGTAGGGGGGGGAGGGGGGGGGGGGGGCTTGCACGCCAACTTTTCTAATAAAATTCGGACGGACAGACAGAAATCCGGATTTCAACTCTACTCGTCACCCTGATCACTTTGGTATATATAACCCTATATCTGACTCTTAGTTTTAGGACTTACAAGCAACCGTTATGTGAACAAAACTATAATACTCTCTTTAATAGCTTTGTTGCGAGAGTATAAAAAGTCGCCATGAGTGGCCTCTGCGACACAGTGATTGAAGCTTTCAGGAAAGCAGTTGAAGGAGAAGAGAATTTCGTCGTTTGCTATTGCGGACCTCTTCAGATACCCTTCCTTGAGTCTTAGAGGACACTTCGCAGCAACACATCTACAACCACGTTCACATGTGCTACGTTTCAAATGTTATTAAGTGCAGTCGTTAGTGGAGTCCGCAGTGCACCAGATATGTCGATGTCAATGAGAGCCGCTCTTTCGACACGTTCAATATTCTTAGCAAGCTTAGCTTTTTCAAGTGCAATCCACCGCACGAATACACCATACAGCATTATTGGCTGGACTATAGATTCGTGGAGCTAAAAAACACTACGTTGGTGAGAGTTCCCACCTTTTCTTAATTTTTCAAAAGGAATTTTGCTGTCTCAAAATCGGTTTTAGACCCATTGTTACTGAGGCAAAGTTATTCAGCATAATCGGTAGAACATTTCCCGAATACGCGATTTTTACATTTTTTTGTCATATAAATCAACCTGCTATAATGTCCATAAAAATTTCAACGTAGAATTTTTTGAATTTTTTTTTAAATAAATTGCAACCCAATCAGCTACAAAATTTCAATATTATTTCCCAATTTCGCAATTTAATAAAATATTTTTACTCCATAAATTTCTGCTCCCCAAACACATACCAGCTGCTCAAGCTTTTTCGTCTGTTACATAATACTAATTAACAACGCAAAGCATTAATTTCAAAATTTTCATAAAGTGTATGGAATTGTTGAAATTTGCTTATTTTCATCGACAACTAGCGACTACCTGCTGCCACTTTGCTTCGCACTTTTGTTGCTTTTCGTGTGCCAGCTGCTTGCCACTTGTGTTTGGCAGACGCCGTGGGGTATCCACAACAAGCGGCTACTTTAGCCGTAGCAGCTACTAACGCCCCTGCACTTATTAGCTTCGCGCTCTTCATATAAATATATTCAGCTCCAAATTGTTTATAGTTTGCTTGCTGTATTTATTAACGCATATATCCACTAAACATATGTATTTACGCGCGTGTTTGTTTTGAATGTAATATTTCAAGATTTTTGTACTTCATAAATTTTATAGCGAGACGAAAAGGAAATGAAAATTTTTGTGTGCGTACAATTTTTCACGTTCCACTTGTTTGCTGAATCGCTGAATCATCAGTCATCAACTTTTGTGTTGCTTTTACTTGTAGTCGGTGCATGCATGCTTGTGTGTGTGTGTTTCGTTTTGATTAGCTTAATATAGCGCAAATTAATATTTTACTTAAATAATTCTTCTCTGCTGGCAAGAGTTGCTGAGTTTTTGTGTTGAAAAGTTTACTTAAGCACCATCTGTTAATCATGTGGTTTAATATGTTGCAGCCACATGTTAAAATACACTATTTAGTATATGTAATTATAGTAGTCGGATTGCCTTGTGCAATAATCCATGCCAAATTTCGTGAAAATATCTAGTCAAATAACAGAGTTTTTCATACAAGTACTTGATTTTGGTCGATCAATTTGTATGACACCTATATGCTATAGTGATTCGATCCGAGTAATATATTCAGAGATTCAAGCCTTGCCTTAGAGAATAATCCATGTCGAATTTCGTGAAGATATCTTGCTAAATAAAAAAAATTTCATGCAAGGATTTAATTTTAATCGTTCAGTTCGTATGACAGCGATATGCTATATTAATCCGATATCGACGGCATCTTTTTGAAAAGCAAAGGATATGTGGAAAATTTCAAATCGTTGTCTCAAAAACTGAGGTATTAGTGCGCGTGAATACTGACAGGTGGACAGACAGAAGGACGAATGTAGCAAAATCGACGCTGAGCATTCTTGTATATGTTTTATAGGGTCTCCAACGTTTCCTGCGCGATATTAACAATTTTGTGGCAAATTTAAGCTGGTATTCTACTCTAGAAATCAAATTTTGGGCAGTTTTTTGAATTTTATTAAAAAAAAAAAATTTACGATCCATTTTTTTATGGTGTTTTTATTGATATCTTAAGAATGCAGAAAAAAAAATTTACAAAAAAATATTAAAAATTAAAATAATTAGAGGCGGGGGGGGGAAGGAGACAGGTGTAAAAAAAATTGGCTCATCCCGGTGACATTGATCCTGACGCTTCTGGTGGTCTGAAAAAAAAAAATCAACAGAAATTCTTAATCAGTAAGGATGCTGTTACAGTCCGGGAACACGAAAAAAAAATTTTTGAAAAATGGCGACTGCCTGAAAATAAAAATCATTTTTTACGATTTTTTTTTTTGAAGCTCCTGAATTTTTTAAAATTGAAAAACAAAGATTTTGACACGATGCTGGTACGAACGACAAAGGATTATATAAAGAAGGTTCACAACTTGAGATAATGCCGGTACCGTGTGGAAAAAAGTAGTTTCGAGAAAAACGCGTTTAAAGTTTAGGAGACAATGCTGGTGAACACGGACTCCACCTCACAAAATCGTCTGTATCTCTGAAAATAAGTCTTTTTAAAGTCTAAACTTTAAATATATGAAAAAAAATCAATTTTTTTTTTCAAAATTCTAGAGTAGAATACCCCCTTAACAAATGTATCCAGCTAAGTGTATATAAATGAGTTAAACATGGCTCGGTATTTAGTGAGAGATTACCTTTCGGGTTGTATATCTCGAAATACTGCCGGATTTTTCACAATAAATATTATCTAATAAATGTCATGTAAAATATGTTTTACTAAATTTCAGTTGTTGTAATAAACAACTATCATATTTCTGGATTTGTATCTAGATCTTTACCTACAGTACTATCATTCCAGTTATTTCTAATAAAAAATTATAATGTGTTTATTCCTCCAGATATTAAATATACCATATGATAGTCATGAACCTTACCGTATATAATATAATCATAGACATATTAGTTATAGGATGAATGATCTCAGGTGAGATTGTATAGTAATATGATATACTAAAAGTATGTATTTACTAACATTTTCAAGTTTCTAATGAGAAATAAAGAAGAATGAGTTGCAAGTAGTAGTCTGGCAAAGCAAGAAATGATCTATAATCAAACTATATTTCTCTGCACTTAATTTTTATTTGATGCATGCTAGAACGCTTTAGAAAGGCGCCCACAGCATTCGGTCACATTTAGAAAGCTTGCTTTGATATTAGATTACCAAAGATACAGGAGCATCCGAAGATCCACAATAACATTTGAAATATTGACACTCCATTTTTATACCCTGAACAGGGTATATTAAGTTTGTCAAAAAGTTTGTAACACCCAGAAGGAAGCGTCGGAGACCCTATAAAGTATATATTAGCTTGCCAAATATCTCCCTTCCGCTTTTTTGCTCTTTATTCAATGCTCTATAAAAAGTGTTACAGTGATCGGATTTAGTTCGAATATGCGCCGTTTCGTTCAATAATCTGTTTTCATCTAGACGGAAACTTCAGAATACCCCCCTCGTAGTAGTCCCTCTCTTTATTTGCGAAGAACGCGGACTGCCACTTTTCACATGCCTCTTTAGAGTTCAACTTTACACCAACAAGAGCATTCGCCATGGACAGAAACAGTTTGTAATCACTTGGCGCTATGTCCGGGCTATATGGTGGATGCGATAAAACCTCCCCTCCGAGCTCCCGTAGCTTCTGACGAGCCATCAACGAAGTGTGTGGTTTTGCGTTGTCCTGGTGGAACACTACACCCTTCCTGTTGGCCAATTCCGGACGCTTCTGGCCGATCGCCTGCTTCAAGCGGTCCAGTTGTTCGCAGTAGATGGTAGAATTAAGCGTCTGGCCATATGGAAGCAGCTCTTAGTGGATGATTCCCTTCCAAACACACAGCAAAACCTTCCTGGCCGTCAATCCCGGCTTGGCAACTGTTTGAGACGATTCACCGGCCTTCGACCACGACCGTTTTCGCTCGATATTGTCGTATGTGATCCATTTTTCGTCGCCAATCACCATCCGCTTCAAAAATGGGTCGAGTTCGTTCCGTTTCAGCAGCATATCGTAGGCGTTGATTCGGTCCATAAGGTTTTTTTGCGTCAAATCATGCGACACCCAAACATCAAGCTTTTTTGTGTGTTCAGCCTTCTGCAGATGGTTTAATATGGTTAGGTGAGTAACTCTCATTTTCTGGGCGATGTTACGAGATGCCACATGCCGTTCTAACTCGATGTTTTCCATGATTTGATCGGTGTTCGTCGTCACAGGTCTTCCGCCGGCTGGCTTATCCATGGTGTCGTTTTCACCCGCTCTGAATCGTCGAAACCATTCCTCCGCAGTTTAAAGTGATAGAGTACCATCCCCCAAATTTAAGATCTCAGATGTTAAAGTCCATATGTTTTTTGAGCTGTTTGTCTGATATGTTCCACTCCAGTGCCTTTACTTAAGATTTAGCTATGCGTTTATTTCTCATACTCTCTAATAAAAGTTAAGCTTAGCGAGAGAGCAAATATAAAGAACTCAGTTAGAGATAGGCGCCGGAATACTCGCAGATATGCAAAAAAAGTGCTCTTCTTTTGTAAATTGTCTCTTTCTTCATGAAATATGTATTGAGAACCATGTTTTGGAAGGGGATTTATGATATTCGACTAATTTTGGAGCTGTCGGCTCTTTGAAACAATTTCTTTGGATACCTGAGAATATTACAGCGCCTATCTCTATCTGAGTTCTCTCTATTTTTGAAGTAATACTGAAGTACGGAGTTTAGTAGGCGGAGGGAGAGATATGAAAGCATAAATATAAAACTAAAGCCTTACTGTGTGATCACATTTGACCGAGATTGAATTTGATACTAAAGATTTGTATTAAAGTATGTAATATGTAGTTGTAGGCAGCCTGACTATCTGATCAAATTTGACCCGGATTGAGTTTTTGTGAAAGCGATAATAAAATGTTGGTGTTTAAGTATGTGAAAATGTTGTCAGTCCGGGTCATATTTGATCTGATGGTATGCATCCCATAATGAAGATTTTGATTCAAAATAATTTTGAGTGAAGCTTCTGCAGCACGTACCTAACCTCAATTTGAACTAGTTGACATAAGTTTAAGAAGGAATATTTGCTTGTAATTTAATTTAGAAATTTTTAGGGTTTTCTTATCAACGTCGCTATAAACTACATAATATGTATAGAGGTACATATATGTATATATATGCGAACCACTGAGTTGGTATATTGATTTATTTCTACAATATTTATTCCAACACCACGTTATAGGATTTGACTCGGACTTTATCCGACCAAGAGCTTTCACTTCGGAAAAAAATACGCTGCAGCATCAACTACATTTTAAACTGACTATCACCACTGCCTCTCAAACTGTTTTTCCCCTGACTTTTGTTAAATTTAGCTAATTTAAGAGGGAGATAAGGAAAACTTTACATATACCGTTATAAAAATAAGTACGAACTCTCAGCAAACATGGTCTGTAATCGATAGCCTTGAAACTGTTTAATTAAAGTAATTAATGAGAAATGATTACGATTTGAAATTGAAACTTTGCATGACTTTCTTGTCACTATTTTCAAACTTTGACTTACGACCTGTCGCTTTGCCTTTAAAATTTCTAGTCACGCAGTCGGGTTTTTAATAGAAAAATTATTTATTCAAAAGTGGCGCACTGTGAAAATAATGAATGATAACGATAAGGACAGAAAATGTAACAAAACATGAATATAAAAATAAGAACAACAACAGGATTAACAAAAGTAAACCAAAGCAAAATTGTGGAATGACAGACTGACACTGACTAGGATAGTTGGCCGCACGCAGGTCACATAATGTCAGTGTTGTTATATAAATAGCCATGTCCGCAATTTGTGGATTTCACACACACACACATACATACATGCTTAAGCATGTGCAAGTGCAACGTAGTTTTTCCCTGCTCTTCAAATGATGAGTGGAAAAATGGAGCACGTGCCAGAATTTTAGAAATTCTTCTGCAATTACGAAAAAAAAGAATAACAAATACGAGCACATGCCGAGCAAAAGTATTGCATACGCATATGTGTGTGTGTGAGACATGCAAAGTATGCACATTGAATTAAGCAGTAGACCCACAAGCACTTTAATATAATATCTAGAGAGCATGTAAAGCCAGAAATGTAAGGCAAAAACCTTACTTGTGGCGGAATTACAGCATTCGGACATGTGGCAGTCACCTTTCACTGTTAAGCACATCAGATAAACAAAGTAGAATGCGTGCTGGTAACCACAACACTCACACACATACATACTATATACCCACACACACTTATATAGCTATGTACATACATATATGTACGTAAAAAAGCCGCAACCACAATCAGAGCAATGTGGCGTCGTCTGATGAGCACTATGACAAGCTGTTGTGGTAATGGAAATGCGAAAAATACCAAACATTAACTATGCACAGTGTGACAAATGTGAAAATATATGAAAAAAATGTTTTTTGAAGTGTGATTGATAGTTCTTGCGTGTGATTGATGTGCCCAAAAGTGGAAAAACAAAGAAATTTTATTAAAAATTGACACATCTATGTCATAAATTAATAAAAAAATACATGATAACAATGCTTGAACTTGCTTGTATGCTTGTACATGATTGTATGCTTGAATGGCAGTTTTCTATGTAATGTTTTAACGAAAAACTACCACATGCAATTCAATAGACTCAAAAACATAAAATTAATAATTTTAAAATATGATTGACAACGCTTGTGTGTGATTGATGTGCCCCAAAATGTTAAAAACAGAGAAATTTTATTAAAAATTCATACATCTAAGCCATACAAGAATAAAAAGAACATAATAATAATGCTTGAACATGCTTGTATGCTTGAACGACAGTTTTCTACGTGTAAAGTGCTATTAACACCGAAAGTTTCTTATACTTTTACACTTCTGCGTAATAAAAGCATGAGTACTACTTGATAGTAATGCTTGAGCATGCTTGTGTGCTTGAAGGGGAGTTTTAGGCGGGTTAGTTGAGCGAAAAACAAGTTATATCAGCAACAAACAATGCAATGAAATTTATATTGTTGAACTACAAAATAAAAAAATAAATGATTGTCGATGCTTGTATTCGATTGATGCATACAAAATTTATGAAATAAAGCAATTCAAATGAATTCTTTTACACTGATTGCAGTGAAATATATTAGAGATGAATGTTTATGGTGATTGAACATGATTGCATGTTTGAATACACCATTCAATATTTTTTATGCGGAATAAACGTCGAAAATAAGAAATTTCTATTATTCACAGCATACTCGCTTTAAGTTATAGAAAACTAAATATTTTAGATTTATTGGTAAATGATTGATAAGTACTTAACTACATGCTACGTGCCTAAAATTGTTAAAAACAACGCAATTAGTATTAGTAATTAATATTATGTATAGTAAAATAATAGAATATATATATAGTTGTAATGATTGATCATGATTGAATACTTAAAAGTAAGTTTTACAACCTAAATTCTAAAATATATAAATAATAAGGTATTTAAAGCTCGTGATTGAGTATGAAAATATGTAACTTAGTTACAGCACGACAACTGATGCGTTAGTAGCCTTTTAAGTTCTACAATCAATTACATGGGAGCAATAATTAATGGTTAAAAAGTATACAAAAATAATACAAAGAGCATTTTACGCATCCGCTTCGTTTATTTTCTAAACAAAATAACAATTTTATTATATGCTTGAACATGATTGATGCATGCTTGAATGTAAAATTCAAGGCATTTAAAACGTTTAGCAAGTACTTGAATTTAAATAATATAATAATTTTAACATATGCTTGAAAATGATTGATGCATGCTTGAATGCAAAATTCAAACTGTTTTGAGCGTTTTAGAAGTACCTGAATTTAAATGATTTTAATTCTAATGCATGCTTTATTTTTACATTTTATATAACTTTGGTAGCACTTTAGCTGAAGCAGCAATGATTGATGACACAATTTCATACACAATTGTTGCCAAGTGCAATCCACGCAAACGCTTCTGTTATTTCCTGCATAAAATATTAATTTTTACGTGTGCTTGAATATAATTCATGCATGCTTGAATGCAAATTTCAACTAGTTTTGAGCGTTTTACAAGCACTCGAAATTAATTCGAATGCAGATTTGCTCTTTTTAAATTTGAAATCACTTAAATAGCACTTAAGCTGTGGCAATTCCATACATGCAGATAATGATTGATGGCTAAATTTTATGCACAAATCTTGCAAAATGCAATCTATACAATCGTTTCATTTCTGTTTCTATGTGAAATATCAATATTCATTTATGCTTGAATATGATTGATGCATGCTTGAATGCAAATTTCAACTAGTTTTGATTGCTTCATAAGTACTGTTAGCTGCCTGTTGTCATTGTAACTACGTATGACGACAAAATTGCTTGTCTGAGTTTCATAGTCCTAAATTTATGCCACATATTTTAAATATATGAATTTGCCCAAGCTTTTCCTTCTACCCTACAGTCTTTCATATCTAGCACATCATATTTGATAATTTGTTGTCATGAAAATTATTATCTTTTTCTCATTTCTTTTGTTTATTTTATTTTCGACTGTGCTTGTGTCCGTCTCAATGACAAGCATATGTTGCCATGGTTGGGTCATTTAAATGATGGCCACGTGCCGCCTGGCATTTGTACGACCTGCTGTAAAATAAGTATGTTTGTATACAAATACAAAAAATGTAGACAAGCCAACGCCTCCACAAAACCGAGC
The DNA here is from genome assembly GCA_037783105.1 of Bactrocera zonata. Classification (NCBI taxonomy): domain Eukaryota; kingdom Metazoa; phylum Arthropoda; class Insecta; order Diptera; family Tephritidae; genus Bactrocera; species Bactrocera zonata. The sequence continues at coordinate 241,695 of JBAWJQ010002000.1, read as the reverse complement.
TGAGGCAAAAAATCACATCAACAAAATTTGTTGACAATTGCAAATAGATTTTGCGTGCCAACTCGGACGCATTACCATACAGAAAAGGGTAAGATTGAACAATAAAGGCAACGCATAAAAATAAAAACAACGCACAAAAATAATAAGCAGAAAGTGAGACAAATAAAAATAAAATATGAACATGGAAAATCATTTCTCTAAAGGGCTTCATTTGCATGCAAACAAACTACAGGCGTTCAATCAAAGTGCACACATGGTGCTTGATTTTATTTTATTTTTCACACCTGTCAGAACAAATCAAACCTTCATTGAGATTAACTGCATCATTGAGGTGTCCAAATCGCTTTTAATAAAATAAATAATAATACTCAGGGAAGGGAAGTCGAATAATTTTCCACTGGAATGGGAATGTGAAGTGAATTTAACTGACAGCTGTCAAATTATAACTTATTGCGCACAAATTTTAAATTGGTTTCTTCATCAAGTAAAAGGTTGCCAATATAGATGCTTGATATTCTTCGATTTTATTTTGGCTTTGCTTGAATATTGACTGTCAAGCATATTTGTACCATTAAATCAGATGATAAGCTTGGTATTTCGCAAGTGTAGCCAATGATTTTTCAATGTCAAGCATAATTATGTCGTTCAATCAAGTGATAAACTGGGTATTTAGTAATTGCAGTTGATTCAAATGTTGTTTTTAGTCGTTTTTATTTATATATATAGTGTAAAATGATTTTTGCTTTGCTTGATTGTTGAACGTCAAGCATATTAGTGTCGTTCAATCAGTTGTTAAACTGTATTTTTAGTAAGTGTAGTTAATACAAATTATTTTTAGTTTCATTTCCTTCATTAATATAATAAAGTTTGGCTTGCTTGATTGTTGAATGTCAAGCATATTAGTGTCGTTCAACCAATAAGATAATAAGTGATAAGATGGATATTTAGAAAGTGTATCCCGTTTAAATTTAGTTTCTAGTCGTTTTCAATTCTTTATAGTGCAACATGATTTTTGCTTTGCTTGATTGCTGAATGTCAAGCATATTTGTGTCTTCAGACAAGTGATAAGCTGCCGGTTTGAATGTAGTTTCTAGTAGATTTGTATAAATTTATAATATAAAATGATTGACGAGCAACATTTCATTATAGTATAAAAATTATGTTTGCTTTGCTTGATTGTTGAACGTCAAGCATATTTGTGTTTCACTTGACTGCGATGGACTGGGTTAGTTAATAAGTGTGATCCATATTTCATGTTTCCAGTCGCTTTCATTTGCCAATAATATAAAATGATTGACAAGCATGAGCATATTTTTTGCAAATATTTATTTCGTAAATCTGCGCCATTAAATTGTTCAGCTCTTTTAACAAACTTTTGTATATTTGGTTTAAAATATGAATAAAATAAGGATTAGTTAAGAACCAGTTCTAAGTACACTAGTTTAAATTAGGTGAGTTGTGAGTATGTATGTTACAAACCACACGTTTGTATAAAAAATTAATAATTATGGAACATTTTATTTTACAATTAGTGCTGGACCCATCAAAGGGTCACTAAGTATTAGTATTAAAATTTGAACTACTTCTAAACTAGTCGATAAAATATTAAAAAATTATTGGTTTTACTCCATTTGAAAGCGGAAAGTAATTATAACATGTACCTGTGGCTTGAAATGAAGCAGATGATTAGTTTTGAACACAGTGTGAACTACTTAAATTTGGGGTAGTTATGGACTAGTTGGAAAAAAATTAAAAATAATAAAATAGTTATTTTTATACTCCAAAACGGAAGTTAAGGAATTATGCCTATAAATTCCAACTACTTACTTGTGGACTAGTTACGGACTAGTTTGAAAAATATGTAAAAAGTACTTGGTCTTTTAGTATTTCATAACTGTAGTTAGAGAATTCTGTCAGTAAACTCAAACTATTTACAAATGGACTAGTTACAGACTAGTTTGAAATAAAATTAAAAAAATAAACTATTTTCTCCTGTATTGTTAAGATAAATTACGAAATTCTGTCGCTAAAGTAATTTTAAAAATAATTAAATTTTTTGAATTACTTGCCTTAAAAATAACCCTTGCACCCTACATCAAGTTTTGGTGATATTTCGAAATTAATAAAAAAATTTTCCGTAGCACAATAATGTATAACAATTTGTCCACAAGCTTGTTTGTTCATATTAGTTGACTTCCACATAAATTTTCGCTATACGACGCTGCTTTAATTTGCTTGGCACGTGCCACATGCCACATGCAACCTCATGTAGTCGCCGAAATGCTGCAAATTGTATTTTTTATGTTTCTATTTCTACGTCTTCGTTTTTGGCATAAATCCTAGAAATTTTTTGCTCATAAACTGACAGTTGACTTACTACTACTTGGAAAGTATCGCTCGCCATTACCGTTATCCGCAATTTTCAATGCGACATACGCGTAGTTTTGTGCGACCACCAGCAGATTATTGTTTTCGCACAAAGCCAGTCTAAACAATAACAACTGCAAGCGCGTATAAAAAATGTTGGAAAAACGAACAAAAAAAATTATATAAGGAAGACAGATATGCGAGCAAGAATGAAAATGAAATTGTGTGCGGAATGTCCCGCTGTCTAGGGGTTTTATAGTGGTATTAGTTCTTTCATACCTGAACTAGGGTGTGTTAAGTTTGTCATGAGGCCAGTAATAGCCAGAGGAAAATTTCAGAGGCTGACTCGAGTTGACCTCACTCCCTCTGTCTATCCCTCAGTTTCTAAGCTAACACTCTGAAATTTTGCCCATGTCTGTTTTTCTTCAAGGAGTTGTTTACTTATCGAAATCACGGATAACGGACCTCTCTGGCATGTCGCTGTCATGCAAATTGATCGTTCAAAATCAAGTCCTTGTAGGGAAAACTTTTTTATTTGATGAGATATCTTCACGATATTCGACATGGATTAGTTTTGAATGTAAGGCTTCAATCTCTGAGTATATTATTCAGATCAGACAATTATAGCATATAGCTGTCATACAAACTGATTGATCAAAATTGAGTCCTTGTAGGAAAAACTTTTTTATTTGACCAGATATCTGCACGAAATTTGGTATGGAATATTACACAGAGCAACGGTACTCGCTCCGCAAATATTATTCAGATCGGAGTACTATAGCATATAGCTGCCGTACATATTAACCGCTAAAAACCAAGTTTAATAACTTTGTATACCCTTTAATACGATAAGAAATGCAGCTGCGAAGGGTGTTGTAGTTTCGTTGTAGGCGAGGCAGATTTGTTTGCATATTTTTTCAATTTTTTTATTTTAATTTTCTATTTTTTTTTTTTATTTTTTAATTTTTTTCGATTTTTTATTTTTATTTATTTTTTTTATATTTCTGCAGAAAATGCATTTCACTGTCTGAAATTGAAGTTTTCGCCTGTATGATTTTGATGGATATTTTCTATTTATTTTAGACATTTCTTTTATGCCATTTTCATTTCGTCTGCACACATACAATACATAAATATTTATTTTATTTTTTTTTTTGTTGTGCATTTGAACTGCAACTGACCCCACTTTTGCGCGCGCCCTAAATACAAAAGTTTTTGGCTACGAAAATCACTTACTATTCGTGGCTCGTTGTTGAGCGCTGACGCTACACACTCGTACTATAACGCTGACTAGCGATCAGGCATGCTGTTCGTAAGTGCGTTGCGTGCGTTTGTGTTTGACATTCTTCAAATCGCAATTGCGAAAAGTAATAAAAGTTTTGATGTGTTCGCCATAAGCCACAGCATTTCACTGAACTTGAATAAATATTGATGTTTTACTGCATGTGTTGCGGTGTAGGGGTGGAGGCGGTGGTGGTGGGGGATGGAGGTTAGTACCAGAGACAGAGATAGCGTCAACTTTGTTGCTGCTTGCTCGTTAATTTAATGTAGTTTTAAATGTTGTTTTGGCTATGATTGAATTGAGTACGAAGCGTATTTTGATTGAAAGGATTTTAAGTGCATGAATCGGAATGATATTAAATTTTGTTATTGTACGACATTTAGAGACTGAGTGGTAAGCGTGCGTGATATTCATATAGGAAATACATATATGTTGGTTTTCTTCATTTCTACGAATTTGAAGGAATTCTCAATTTTTTTTAGAATTTAATTTTGCAATACAATTTCGTATTTACGTCTTCGTGACTATCGTCTTCTTCTTTTCTCTATTCCGTGCGTCAATCTGGACCGAGCACACAAAATTTCGTCAGTTGCGTGAGCAAACGAGTTGTACATACTATGTGTAGACAGTCTGACTGGATCTACAATATATACTGATTCCGAGATATACAAAACTCTATACTCCCCCTGTTTTGATTGTTAGGCTTCTAGGCCTCTATTAAGTACTATACGTCTGACTTTGACAGCTTAATTTGACAGCTAGACTGCTATCTCCATAGAAAATTCGACACCCCTTACTTTGAGAGCTTAATTGGAAGGTTGTTTTGACAGTTAGTCTTCTAGGCTTCTATAAAATTCTAAACCTTTCACTTTGACAGCTTATTTTGAAAGTTGTTTTGACACTTAGACTGCTACCCCTCTAGGAAAATCAACATCTTTCATTTTGACAACTTATTTTGGCAGCTGTTTTGACAGTTAGACTTCTAAGCTTCTATAAAACTCTACACCTTTCATTTTGACGGCTTAATTCGAAGGTTGATTTGACAGTTAGACTGCTACCCCTCTAGGAAAATCTACATATCTCACTTTAGACTGCTATTCGTCATCAGGTAGGCTAATTAGACTACACCTCTTACTTCGGCAGTTCATTAAGACAGTTCTTTTGACAGCTAGACTGCCATCCTTATAGAAAATTCTACGCCTTCTATTTTGACAGCTTAGTTTGACAGGTTTTTATAGTTATACTCCTAGGCTTCTATGAAATTCTACACTTCTGAACAAAGCGCCCTGCATATGTTGAGGTTGTGTATATAAATTTAGTTAGAACAAGGTATTCTAATATAATTTACTCTCCCTTCCATGTCGATTGTCAGATTGTGCATAAAGCTGATGAGTTTCATTAAACAGCTGTGGGCATAATCAACCAACGAAACTAATTTCTGTTGAAGCTTTTGTAGCTATGTGAGACAAAATTAAAGCTGCCCAGAAGCAGCAAAGCCTGGCGGAGTTCGTCAGATGAAAGTTGTGATATTATTAATAATAGTCTACCGCTACCTTCCTCTCCGCTCATGTGTCACATATAAATATATATAAATGTACGTTTTTGTGCTAATCTGTCTATCTTTCTAACGTCTGTCTCAAAGTAATAACACACGTTTTTTTCTTCTTTTGTACGCTCAACACTTTGTGCGCCATGTGTGGCCGAAGGCGTCACTTCACACACTCGCACGCACACAATGACGCCTAACCTTCAAACCTAACTCTTGCAATATCTCACGCTTGTAACTTCCATAAGTGATCATTGTACATGTGTATGTGTGAGTATATTTATATTTGGCGGTAACTTGAGCTATGAAAAGGTGCTTGCTTTTCATGTCACCGTTTTTTTTATTACTTGTTTTGCGACTACATTTGGAACGTGTAAAAATAGAAAGGTCAACTTGATACATTTTCACTTTGTTTTTGTTTGATTTTTTTGTTGTTGTTTTTCTCTGACTTATTTTGCCCTTAAATTGCAACGCACTCACATCACGTACGGAATAATGATTTATTTGGAAAGCGCCAAAAGGTCCTTAAGTTCATGTAGATGCGCCCTAAAACACACCTATACTAGCGAAAAATATCTCTCGGTGGAAAAGCATGAGTGTAGAGTGCAAATATGTGTGCGCGAGTATTTGGTTGCTCTTGCTCCTTTCCACCTCTCAGTACCATTCTCTCTCCTCTCATCTATATACTATCCAACGCGCCGCCTGTCGATGAGTTAGTTATTAAATTTATATGCGCAGCAGTCTCGGCGAATCAGTTAGTTAGACGACTAGCCAAGTCTCAATAAACAAAGGAAATTTCTCACGTTCTAAGGGCGCATACATAAAGTCATGCTCACATATATATAAAATATGTTTGTATTGAATTTAATGAAAAGTATTCAATATCAAGTGCAGCAAGCTGCACCGAATAAATCTGACACCCAAAAGTATGCATCGAATTTAACAAAAATGAACATATGCGCGGAAACGATTGTTGGAACTTACTAAATGTCGAAATATTACTACAGATTTAATGAGCTTGGATCTTGATATACCTCAATAAACTAGAAGAGAAATAGAAAAAAGAAAAAAAGAGGTATAGATCTTCAAGTAAGAAATGAAGGGAGAAAGAAAAAGAGAGAACGATATGTCTCGAAGTATGATATGAAGAGAGAGAGAGAGAGAGAGAGCTATAGACCGTGAAGTACGAGATGAAGAGAGAGAGAGAGAGAGCGATAGACCTCGAAGTACGAGATGAAGAGAGAGAGAGAGAGCGATATATCTCGAAGTACGATATGAAGAGAGAGGGAGAGAGTGATAGACCGTGAAGTACGAGATGAAGAGAGTACAGTATTCAATATCAATACAGTGACAAATATGACAAACAGTCAGCTAACACAAAGTGTGAAAAAGGCAAGAAGAGAGAGCTAAATAAAAAATTTACAATTGTATAATCATCATTCATATATTATAACTCCCAATCTATTGTTATCGGGAGCGGGAAACAATTTGGCAGAAAATCTAGTAATTATCATAGTTAAGTGTTTGCGGTCTTCGATTTTGCAACATTAACCCCAAGAAGAAGACTACGAAGAAAATGCCCAGTTGGTGCTCAGCTTGAGAAAGAGAGTGCTGACAGCACTCAGAATCATGAGTTTCACAACTCATTCTTAATTAACTAAGCGATCAGATGTTACAGAGAGTAGAAAATTGAGACAAATATAACTAGAAGTGAACCGGTCATACAGAGACTGAAAAACAGAGAGAGAGAGAGCGTTAATTCAAAGTATTAACAACATGCAATATCACAACATAAAACATAAAAAGAAATTGCCACAGAGTGAGAATGAGATATAAAGAGGGAAAAAGATCAAAACAATCTTATTCTTCGATCTCCCTACACAATTCTCAACAAAAAATATGACCTAACAAAAATATACTCATAACATAATTCTCAACCGAAAGTGATCAGTTGTCGCTAAAAGTGAAAACGCGATGTAAAGAGAGAGTGAGAGCTCCTCATAATTATAATTTTCATTGCTAAAAGGATTTTAATCAGTTGTCCTGGAGGTTGAGAAAAAGAAAGAGCAGAGAGAGGGGAAGAGAGCGAGAAGATTGAGAGGGCTAAAGGAAAAAAATAGCAATAGAGAGAATAACGAACAAGTTGCTCAAGTGTCAACATGAAATTAATGCGGAGAAATAATAAAAAAGAGAGAACAGAGAGTGAGAGAGGGAGAAAGCGAGAGGATTGAGAGGGAGAAACGGAAAAAGATAGCGATAAAGTGAGTAACGATCAAGTTGCTCAAGTGTCAACATGAAATTAATGCGAAGAAATAATAATGTGACAATTTTCAAGACGAAGAAGAGTGTTACAGAGAGTGTTAATGAGACAGAAAGAGAAAAAAGAGCTAAGTAGTAAGCACTGTACTACTACTGTAAGTATACTGTAATACTTTTCGTAAAAAAACGACATGCAGTTCTCACACTAGAGAGAGATATAGAGAGACAGCGCGGAGAAAGCAAGAGAGTAGTTGAAGATAAAAAGAGAGCAGAGGAAGAAATAAAGAGAGAGGTAGAGAGAAAGTGGTATTCATGTTATTTTAATAGTTAACATGCATAAGGATTTTTAGTCCGATATCTTGTGCCTAAACTACTAAAGATGAATTGTCACAGAAAGTGAAGTGATAAGTAGAGCAAGATGAAGCTTAAAATGAGAAAAACTTTTAATCTCTCGCTTATTGAAGTCGCAAATTATAGCTACCATTAATGATAACTCAATTGGTTTTGGTTCTAGAGTATCCGATTTGATGTGGGTATTAGTCAGGTCGCTTTGGGTTATAAACCAAAAATCGTTTAAAAAAGAAACGAACTTCTCGAGACCTTATGATGATTGAGATAATAGCAAGACAATTGATTTTACAGAATCCGTATTCGAAAATCGACGCTTCCTTTTTAAATTCTTAGAGAAATATTGTTAACAGTGTTTAACAGCTCCAACCAAATTATCATCTAACTTTATTTGATAAAATAGTTAGTTTTTTTTTCTAAATTAAGCTAAACATTTTCAACTTCTAACCAAACTTTCCATTCTCCTCTCATTAAACCTCAAAATCATTTCATTAGTCAAAACCACAGCTCTTTCTCTTTCCTTTCACTTCTTGAAACTGTAATTTATAACCAGTTTATTTACTTTATACAGTTTCTACAGATTTCACTGACATTAAGCGCAGCAAATAAATTAAGTGCAACCAATATGAATGTTCGAAATGGCAAAAGTATGCGGGAAAACAGTAAAAGAAAGTAGCTGTGAAGAAATGGGACGAGAAAGAAATATTAGAAAAGTAAAGCGATGAATGTTTGTGGCTGTTGATGACGACTGCCCTCGGCTGGTAATGGCCAAGCCATTTGAAAATTTATGAAAGTTTTTGTTGCTATCCTAACAGTTGCTATTTGTTAAAAGTTTTTCGGGTAGTCAAATGGGCATCATCAATCAAATGAAAAAAATAATATATTTTAAAAAATATTAGCGAATATAAAAATATGTTTTTTCCGTTATGGCAAGGGTGAGCATTTTTTATGCAGTGGTTTATGCAGTGGTGCGGGATAAAAATTATTATATTATATAACAAATAATCATAAATTGTACCTACCCAAAAGCCAGCAATATATTTTCTTACCTGAAATTAAGAATGAAAAGAAAATATTAATATTTTTTTACAAAATTTTGTAATAACTAATTTGCATTTTTATGAAAAATTATATGCATTTCTTTTAAGCATATTTTATAGTAATTTCTTTGAATTGCAACAACACCACGCAGTCGGCAGTGAACGTCTGGCCTTGTGTGCGCAAAAGTATGCTTCAATGAATGAAAAAATATTGACAAGGCTGAAGAGCGAATGTATTAAGTAAGGAAAAGAAAGAAAAAAAGTATTAAACAAAGAATGAAAGGAAAAGTAGCAAAATGAAATGAAAAACCCTCCACCATGTATGCACGGCACGAAAAATATGAAAGCTGCAGCTGAAGGTGTATGTAAGTGCAGTAAACGGCAAGAACAAAAATCACATTAGGAAGGTGTCTGCTTGCCTTAGCTGGCAGACAGCTCCTCCATCAATGCCAACAACCAATAAGCTACAAAGTGGCGCGTAATGACATTTGCTTAAGTGAAGCACAAAACACAATGGCGAAAGGCAAGTGAAAGCAAGTAGAAAATAAAAAACAACACAAAATATAAAATGAAAGACAAAAAGTGGAGATGTAAAAAATAAAATTAAAAAAATAAAAGCAAAAAAAAAGCTGCAAAAAAAGAAACAATAAATTCAGCAGCAAAGAATGGAGTCAAACAAGCTGATTGCCTGCAGGCAAACTCGCTACGCTCACTAAAGCAACAACAATGAGCAGCGCAAACACACACGCATCGAGTGCTTACACTCAGCCGCTGGTGAAGCAACGAAAGATGAAGTTAAAATGCTACAGCGGCACAAAAAAGCATACAAAAATATTCACACTTGCAGAAATTCAGTTTATCCTTGAACAAAAAGCAAAAAAATATATACAAATATATACAACAATAACAATAACATTCATCCTTTATGCAGCATTTATTGTTGTTTTTATCTGTGCGTGTGTGCTGGTGAGTACCAGGTAAATTGCAGGCTGCAGAGTACTTGCTGAGAAGCGTTGGCTACCCGTGTGCCTTGGCGTATAAGTAACTTTTGAAAGATGAAATATTATTTTGACATGTTTTCCATTTTTTACTTGAGGAAATTTTAAGTACTGCAAAAATATGATTTTTAGTCGTGAGAAATTTAATTATTACGCAAAAAAATTTCAAAACTATTAAAAAAAAATATACATATATATATGAATTTTAATTTCGCATTTTTTCATAATATTTTCTACAAAAAAAAATTTAATTATAAATATGATTTCTATAATTTATATTTTATATAAATCTAATAGTCGTTAACAGATAGTAGCGGTAGCATTTTTTTTGGCCAAATGTATGCCATGGCGTATAAGTGACCTATGAAAGCTAAAATAAAATCTTTAAAATTTTTTCCTACAAGGAATTTAAAATTTTTTAGTATTGTAAAAAATTATTTTTAATATTCAAATAAAAACATATAGGTATTTTTGGATTTGATTTAAAAAAGTGTTATTCAAGAATATATAAAATTTTGCATAAAAATGATTTGAAGACTTAATATATAAGATGATTTTGAAAAAACATTTTAAAGAAATAAAAAATATTACAAACAAAAATTTTTTGAAGAAAAAATCTTAAAACTTAAAAAATTATTACAAAAAAAGAAAAAAAATACTTTGTTATAGTCGTAAAAATTAAAATATTTTAAACAAACTTTTATAAAACATTCTTGAAATTATAATGATTTTTTTGAAAATTCGAAAAAATAGTTGACAAATTTTCAAAGTTCGCAAATGCAGACAAAAACATAAAAATTCTTTATATCTAAAGTATCTAAAAAAATTGTATCTAAAAAAATATTGAAAAAAATGTTTCTAAAAAATTTTAATTCTAACATAATGACAAATTTTAGACATAAAAAAATATTTCCGTATTTTCACATTTTTCAAAATATTTTTGGAATTTTGAAAATTCGAGTAAAATTATGCAGACAAACACATAAAAATTCTTTATATCTAAAGTATTTAAAAAAATTTTATCTAAAAAAATATTGATAAAAAATGTTTCTAAAAAAATTTTAATTCTAACATAATGACAAATTTTAGACATAAAAATAAATTTCGTATATTCACATTTTGCAAAATATTCTTGGAATTTTGAAAATTCGAGAAAAATTTTTAGAACAAATTCAAATTTTGCAGTTGCAGACGTTTTTAATTAGGAAATGTTGTATAAAAACATAAAAATTCTTTATATCAAAAATATCTAAAAATTGTATTTAAAACAATTTTTATACTGGAAAAGACAAAATTTAGACATAAGCAAAATATTTTCGTAGAAAAAAATATAAATAAATTTCTGTTTAAAATTTCTTTAAATTTTTAATTTTGCATAAAGCTAAATTTTAGATAAAATAAAAATAAATTCGTAGAAAAAAAGCAAAATAATTATTTGAAAAATATTTTTTCTTGGAAGCGTACCAGATATGTAGCTTCAGTATACAATTGTTTTTTCGCGTTTATTTTTCCTTTAAAAAATTTTTCAATATAAATTTCTTCACGTATAATTTTCATTTATTGCAAGTATTCCCTCGTTAACATTGCAAAAAATTTTTTCACATCCTTTCTTCACTTCGAAAATATTTTGTTTCCCTTCCCCTCACTTAAAAGAAGTTATTGCTTAAAAAAATGTAAAAACATATATTTCCATTTCAATTGGCCTATTTTCCAGCTCGTTATTGTTAGTTTTTAATTCCGCCGCTTTTTTACAGCTTGTCGGCTGCCTAGCAAAAATTTTAATTTAATTGGTTAATGTATAAAGCCGTCCTGAATACACAAACAAATTGGTTTAGCTGCCTTACGTTTCCACAGTTACTCGCCTAGTCTAGCAGTTTCTTCCCCGATTTGTGTGCTCGTTCCTTCAATTTCCTTCTCCAGCTTCATTTCGCTTGTTTATTTTTCTTTTCTATGCTTACTTGCTGCTGTTTATTTGTATCATTATTTGCTGCTTCCTTATGTTTATTGTAGTAATATAAAAATAACGGTATTTCTGCGGAAAACCCGGAATTACAAGTAGTACTTTAATGAGTTTACTTAAAATGTGCTTGTGGAAAGAAAATACAGGGTGTTTGGAAGAATTAAAAATGTTTTTCTTGTTACTAAGTGAGCTTTTTTGACAGTTACGAAATTATTTTGTGTGTGGTTACCTTACTTTTGTTTATTTTCAGCTGTCAGCTGTCATTTGTCAGCTGTCACTTGTCAGATGACATTTTTTACTTTATTACCAATCATAATCATAAATTACAACGCTATTTTTAACAGTTATTTTTTAGTAAAATTCTCTTTTACTGTTGTCAGCTGTCACTTGTCATGGAAATTATTCTTATCACACGTTTTACTACATAAAATATGCTTTCAAATCGTGACTAAACCACTGGTACTTATCAGAAACTAATCCAGAAATGACAGTCATACTTTCTTTTCATCAAAATCTGCTTCTTATTTTGTCAACTGTCACTTGTCATGTAAATTAGTTCTTACTTCTAGTTAGCGCTCACTGGTCACTATACAAATGGTTATCAAATTCTGGTAAGTTCGAAGTCTGAGCCTCCGAGTATTCTTTAATCTTTTTGCTCAAAGTATTCTGATGATATACGGATTGTGTTCCTCGGATCGCGTGTGTGAGCTGAGTATGATCATTATGTTTATTATTATTGAACAGAGGTGCCGATAGAAGTCTCTGTTGTAGCTGTTTTGCAGTCTGAACTTCATCCTTTCTTTAAACTTTTTTATTCTAACCTAACTTTTTCAACCTAACCTAACCTTGTTCTTCTCTCCTTATAGAACCCATGTTCTGTTAACACCTTCAGCTTTCAAAGTCCGCCCATATTACCTGGTATTGAGGGTTTAAAATAACTGCTCAGTTGAATAAAAAAGATATTTTCATTTTCTAAACCTTTCGTCACACCCTGTTTCACGCCTTGATTTATGCTTCAATAATTTTTCTGTCTGTTTTATGTTCCGTAGTTCTTTCACGAAATGTTGTTGAAATGTTCTTTTCGCATTGCGTCTTATTTGCCCACAAAAGTATGCAACGAAACACAGCATACAGCAGCAACGACGCCTCAAAGTAGATTTAAATAATTGTAAACATTTGTCAGCAAATAAATAAATATATGCGAAGGTCTCTGGCAATTGTCGGTGCGCTTATTTGCATATATGAAAATACTCCTGCAAATGGATGTGCATGTGTGTGGGTATATAAATATACGGTATATGCAGCTTGTATGCTGTGGCAAGTAAATGAGCAACTCGAAAGATAACAGACAAGCACTTTTATAAAGAAACACGCATAAAGTATAAAAAGTATATAAAGAGAAAAATTGTAGAAGAAAATGATAAAGAAAATTATAAAGAAAATTTAAAGAAACTAATACGAAAAACAAATTTAAAAAAAATTTAAAAAAAAAATTAAAAAAAAATTAAAAATAAAAATAAAATAAAAAAAATTTAAAAAACATCTAATTAAAAAAATTTTAATAATTGCATATAAAAAATCACATCGACTTCAATTTTAATGCAATAATTCTTTAGATAACCTCAAGGCATGCTTGCGGCCCTAGCTTTTATAAGCACACAAGTGCGATACTTCTGTATAATGCTGTATTAAAAAAATATTTAGCATACTTTTTGGCGTGCACATGCCACGCCACTTAAAAATTGTATGTCCCCCGCCAAATTTACCAACGTTAAATTATTATCACTCACACTGCGCAATTTTCTCGCTCATTTGATCGGTTTCCGCGCTGACGCTGCGCCGCTTCCTCATTTCCCGTGCGTTGCTGTCTGGCGCTCACTTTGAATTTGAGCGAATGTTAATTGCGGCAATTAGTTGTGTGGTAAAATGAAAAATTTGATGTGTCAGAAATTGAAAAATGCTCTTAAATGCGCATAAATGTTTAACAAGCGTGCGCGCGTAAAATTATAATGGCGGCTTACAATTACTTGAGCGTGGCCCGTAAGCGAGCGGAAATGAGAGATCGCCGGCGAGAGAAAGAAAAAATGGCAAATAAAGTAAACAAATGATTTTTGTGGGTAGAGCAATTATGTGGGAATATTTTAATGAAATTACGAGGTAGTTAATAAAAAGTGTAGCCTACAATTGGGCGTATATATGTGTGTATATTTATAAATATATGAATACTATGAAGTTAATACATAAACTTTTTCTGAATGCATTAAATAAACGCGATAGCGCCTAAACGTAGGCTTAAATTTTAAAAACTTTAATGGAAATATTAATAAGGAGACTTAAATTAAAAATATTCATTACCAAAGCTTTTATTTTAAATTTATTTAGACGATTTTTAGTAGAAAAAAATTATATGAAATATAAGAATATATCTTCGACAAATCGAATACCATTTTTAGCTAAAAAGTATATAAAAATTAAAAAAAAATTAGGATTGCCGTGTAGAAAATTTATATTTTTTTTTAATTTTAAAATTTTTTATTTTTTTTTAATTAAAAAAATTTTTATTTTTTTTTTTAATTTTAAAAATTTTTCGGAGAAAAATATTTATTGTTGCCAATAGAGCATGTTTTTTAGTTTTGAAAATAATATATTTTTCTTACAAAATATAAGAGCACATATTGCATACATTTAACATGATTTTTAGTTAAAATTTATATAAAATAAGTTAAATTTTTTATGTGGTTACCCTGTAGAAACTTTTAAATTTTTTCAATTTGAAAATTTTTCTGCAGAACTTTTTTTTTTGAAGAGTCAGCATATTTTTTCATTTTTAAAATTAAAATATTTTTAATATAAAATCCATGAGTATGAAGAGGACAAATCTAGCATGATTTTTATAAAAATTATATAAATTTTATTTTTTTAATTTTAAAAATTTTTCGTAGAAAAATATTTTTTGCTGCCAATAGGGCATATTTTGTTCAGTTTTGAAAATAATATATTTTTCTTATAAAATATAAGCGCACATATTGCATAAATTTAGCATGATCTTTTAGTTAAAAATTATATAAAATAAATTAAATTTTTTATGGGGTTGCCATGTAGAAACTTTTAGATTTTTTCAATTGGAAAAATTTTCTGAAAAACAAAAATTGTTTTTCAATACGGTCAGCATATTTTTTTATTTTTAAAATTAAAATATTTTTAATATAAAATCTATGAGCATGAAGCGGACAAATCTACCATGATTTTTATAAAAATTGTATAAAAAGTTTAATTTTTTATAGGGTTGCCATGTAAAATTTAAAATATTTTTTTGAAATCTTAAAATGTTAAGCGGAACACCTATATATAATTTTCTAAAAAATATACAAATCTTAATAATATATATTTTTTCGTGATATATTAAGGGGGTATTCTAATCTAGAAGCATGAATTTCAGGTAATTTTTAAAGTGTCGTAACAAAAAGGCAATTAATATATTTGCTATCCATTTTTTTATTAGTTATTTGTTTATTTTAGAAGAGTAGAGAAAAAAATTAAAAACTAAAAAAAGTAAAAAATTTCAAAAAGTTATGAGCTGACGAAATGAGGTGTCTCTAAAAATTTCCACGTGACCATACCTATGATTTCAACCCTCCTAGTTATCTGAAACCAAAAGGAAAAAAAATTATTAATCTAGAATAATGTCGAAATGGTCGAACTACGAAAAAGTGGGAAAAATTTTTTTCACACAATAGCGACTGCCTAAACAAAAGTTTTTTTTGGATTACTTTTTCTGACTATGTCGAATTTTTTTAAGATAATGAAAATAAAAATTTGGGGATGAGGCTAATTCCAACCATAGACAAGCCTATAAAGAAAACTCTATAAAAATTTAAAGTAAATCGGTCCAGTAGAACCTGAGAAATCATCGGTATCAGTTTTGAGAAAAGCGCAGTTTAGAGTTTCCATAACGTCGTTTAAAGTTTCGATTAGTCCCGGCCGAACCAGTTTGGATGCCGGGTCAGAAAAATGCCTATATCTCCGAAAATAATTTGAATTTTGAAAAATCCTCCTCTGCACATATTCTTGAAAAGTTAAACTTTGAAAATATAAAAAAAAAAAATCGATTTTTTTTAATTTCTTGACTAGAATACCCCCTTAAATGTTTGGAGTGCCTTAATTATAGATAGTGTTGCCACCATATTTTTCTTACATTTTGTACTCTTGCTTAAGGGCGGAGCCTGCTTTAGAAGCTTCAAAAAATCTATTTTTTGCAGGATTTTTTTCGGGAGGAAAGAAATCATTGATTAAACCGAAATTTCTAGGGCTTTATAGTTATATATTTCAACATTATACATAAATTTTTTGAATACGAAATCTTTGATATTCTGTCTTTGGGAAGCCATTACCCGATGCATCTCACATGTGCATTTGTCAAAGGGCGGGCAGGATGCAGGTCGCAGTTTCTATAAGAAATGAAAAATTCAAAGAGATTCATGTTTTTTAATAATTTATCTTCTAGTTAAACTAAAAAAATTTCAAAAAAAAAGTGTAAAATTGTACAAATTTTTAAAAAATTAAAAAAAGTGGTTTTTGACCAAAAATATTTTACTTGATGTTGTTTAAAAATATGTTCAAACTTGACTTTTCTTAGTTTTTTTAGTTTAAATAAAAGATAATTTAAAGATAATAAACTTTGCCCCAATTCTATACGACGTTTAGGTTTTTTTCTATCCTGCCCGCCAGTCAAGAAAAATCGTAAAAATGAAAAACCAAGAAATCGCGCGTCAAAGTTTTCGCTTTCTGCCCTAGCACTAATATATCTGCTAGACGCTCGGTCACTATTTTCCTTCTAACTTTGACAATATTTTGAATTCCGATCTATAGCTTTGGCGACATATTCTTAGATTATTTTTAAAGAGATTTAAGCAAAAAAAAAAAAAAATAGATTTAGTAGCTGTATTATAGACAAAAGTCTGAAAATTCTTTTGGTAAGTGATATTTTGGTTCTAGGGTTGCTACGTAATTTTTAAAATATATTTTAAATATTATAAGTTTTGCCCTCATACTATGTATGTATGTATATAGCCGCCGTTATATATTTATTTAAATTTTTAAACATTTTTCTTTGCTAGGTGTTCCCACTTTTCTGAAAAATATTTTTTAATCGCACTTATGTAAATATCATGGTGCTTAGTTATAGTTCGGCAAATATTTGGATCAATAATATTGCATAAATAGGGTGGTTCTTAAAAAAAAAATTATACAATTTTCATAATTTTTTCCAGGAACATTTTATATAAATTTGAGCATCGTTAACAGATAGTAGCAGTAGCAGTTTTGTTGGCCAAAGGTATGCCATGGCGTATAAGTGACCTATGAAGGATAAAATAAAATCCTTAAAAAATTTTCCTAGAAGGAATTTAAAATTTTTTAGTGTTGTAAAAAATTATTTTTAATATTAAAATAAAAAAATAAAAAAAAAACATATATGTATTTTTGGATTTGATTAAACAAAAAAATTATTCGAGAATATATAAAATTATGCATAAAAACGAGTTGAAGACATAATACTGATGAAATAGATGATTTTGAAAAAACATTTTAAAGAAAAAAAAATATTACAAACAAAATTTTTTGGAGAAAAAATCTTAAAACTTAAAAAATTATTACAAAAAAAGGAAAAAATTACTTTTACAGCGGTGCATAAGTATGAAAATCGTAAAAATTAAAATATTTTAAACAAACTTTTTTAAAACATTCTTGAAATTGTAATGTTTTTTTTAAATTTAAAAAAAATAGTTGACAAAATTTCAAAAACGTTGCAGTTTCAAAATAGCTAGTTTAAATTATTTTAATTTTTACGACTATCAAAAAATTGTTTATATCTAAAGTATCTAAAAAAATGTTATCTAAAAAAATATTGAAAAAAAAATGTTTCTAAAAATATTTTAGAATTCGTTCAATTTTCTAAATATTTTTCTTTGCTGGATTTTAGGCGCCGAACTCAGTATAGAAATGACTTCATATAATATCTTGGAAAGTAACGTTAGAATTACGAAGACTGATGCAAAAATCTTTTCCATTTCACATATTATTGCAGCAATGCCTAACTAAACTGGTTTCACTCTCACCATTTTTCGCTTCCAATCGAAAAATGTTCGCCACCGATTGGAAGCAATCAAATCAGTCGGCATTGAAGCGTTAAATTTTTTCAAACAAAAATCATAAAAGCGAAAAAGTCTATAGAAGCTTTACTGGGTTGAGGATAGGCTGAGGCATACTATACTATGAGGAGGCTCTATGTAGAATTTTGTGGCGGAGAAAGCTAATAGAGATGCTTTTATACTTTAGAAAACACTGCCGAATCTAAGCATTTCATTTGAGTTTTCAAAAGTTGCGTTTTTACTAAAGTGCTATACACAATACGTACAATGTATGTATACATACATCTAAGGATGTATCAGCCCCCAACTAAAGGGTTTTAAAATTTCACTTTACCAACGCGCAAATGGCGCAATCAATAACTTTATTTGACAGTGCAAAGGTGTAGCTTTAAATTTATGCATATACGTGAGTGTTAGTGTGTGTACATGTGTGAGAAATATGCATGGGTGAGCATGGCTGCTGCGTGTTGGAATGTTGCCGACGGAATTTTAAGCGCTAAAGTGCTGAATTGTTTGAGTGAACAGTACAGTTATACATATCTATATATTTTTTCAGATCTTTTGGTTTTTCTACATATATACTCTTTCGTATTCAAAAGCTTGCATATATATATTTTTTTATTTTCTTTTATTTTTCCTTGCTTCAATACTTCATCAATTTCCATACACATAACAGGCATTCAGTCGCAGCTTTTGTGTGCGCACAGTTTCATTTTATATAAGCCAATAAATCACAGCAAAATCGCAGCAAATTTCTTTTTGAAGCATAGTTTCAGGCTTCGCCAAAAATTTTCAATAAAATTGTATGTAAATAAATAAATTGTATAAAATAACGAAATAAATAAATAAATTGCTGTATTTACTTACATATTTGTTATTCAAATTGTTTTTGTGAATTATTTATTATTACAAATCCAAAAAAAAATTCTCATTGATAATTTTTTTCCACATTTCAAATGGGTGAGCAATTTTTTTGGCAGCTTATTGCAGTCAGCAACGCAATTTTTCAATAAAAATAGCGCATCGCAATCACTGTCTATGAAAATGTGACAGTTTTTTAATATAAAAGTGGGATTTAAAATTTTATAGCATACCTTAAAGCGCTTATAAGTTTGACATTTTCAGTTCAGTTGCCAAAAATTAAAGCTACGTTTTTTTAACACGACCTTAGCAGCTGCAAAGCTGGCCGAAAGCTCTTCATTGCACTTAATTCCATTAAGCGCCTAAAAGCATGCCTTAAAATATAACTCACTTTATTGTGCAAAGTTTAATTTTGTGTTGCATGCACCAAAATAAAAATTGCTTCATAAAATTTCATTAAATCAGCTCGTAATATAAACACGCAAGCGTTATAAAGCCATTTTGTTTTTGGTGTAGCTTGTACATTTGTCAAGTGGCGCCATTTAAAAGTCACTGACCGCTGAAAGTATGCCGCGAGCAACGAAAATAAACAGAATAAACAGGCTTTTAGCTTTAGTGCAGACGCAAAGTGTTTGGAAATAAAGTAAACGATGGGTGTTGAGCTAAAGAGGTCGGCACCATTTTTTATTTCATTTACTTATGAAATGAAAATTAAAACTTTTGTATTAGAAACCTACATAATGTAATGCACAAAGAAATTAATTGTGCTCCTTAAATTGCATCTATGGTGGCAGATTCTACCAAATTCAGAAAGCTGTTGCATACTTTTGGTTGCCAAATGTAGATTTAATACATATTTCTCTATACATTGCATGATCATAATTAATAAATGACAGTTACATTAAAAAAATGCCAGTTTTAAAAATTTTATAATAAATACAAAAAGTCATTTTTTGAATTGTTGCATACTTTTTGGCGCTAAGTTTGAATTATATTATTCTAAAAACATGTTTGAGAGAGTAAATATATATTTTTTGTATACAATTTTCTGTTGAAAGCGCTTTTCTTGCAAGTTCCGTAATTATGTTGCATACTTTTAGGAAAAAATAAAAATTTTTGTTAAAATTTTTTAATAAATAACTAAATAAAGCTCTTTTCTTGCCAGAAACGTAATTGTGTTGCATACTTTTAGGAAAAATTAAAATTTTATTTCTTCTGATAATGCTACTTTTAATAAAATTCTAAATTGCTTTCTTTTTTCATTACCATTTAGATATATGAAATATTATATTAAATCCATGGCATATTTATAGGCGTTGAATGTGGCTTTTACTACTCCGCTGCTAATCATAACTACGCTCAAAATATTGCTTTTCTCACTTCTCATTTACCTTTCATGTTATAAACAAAGCTTTTTGTATTTGAAAAAAATATTGCCTACCCTTAGGGTTTACTCCAAATATATACATATGTATGTATATTTATATAACCTATTATAAAAGTACTATATTTTTTGTTACCTACAAATCTACAATCGCATTAACAATGCATTGCACTGAATATTTAAAAATGAAAATACTCTTACATCGCCTAAAAGTGCGCTAAGCCATATCGCCTTTGATTGACGGCATTCAGCAAGCGTTTTGTTGTTTGTGAGAATGTTCAAAGCACGTAAAATCTGTTGCCATCAGCGTCAATTACACATTTTTTATTTACAATCTACACAAACACATATAACAATTCGCCCGAAAATATGCAATGCTAGTGCTATTAAAGCTTAATGGCTTAGGGAATAAAGTGCTGAAATTGTCACTGTGCGCTTTAGTGAGTTGTTAGCGATATTTGAAAGCAATATGTGTATTGAAAAGTTTTCGGAAAAAATATTTAATACTTGAAATTTAATTGTTATCTGATTTGATTGATTGCTGAGCGCATATTTTTAACTGCAAGATATTTTTTTTTTTTGAGAGGAAAAAATCCTTTACTTTGCTTTGTTTTGTTGGCTTTGTTAAGACTAACATTTTTTTCAATAACATTTTTTATGTTTTTTCAAATTTAATTTTTTTGTCATAGGTGGCAACACTTTTTAAAATATAACGTACATACTAATACTACGTATAGTGTTATATATTTTATTGCTTAAAAAGCTCCAATTTTTAATATATTCGATACTCAACAAAAAAATTGGCAACTCTAATTAAAACAAAATGTTTTTTTTTTAACTTTTTCTTATTTTAATAATGTAATTAAATCAACAAACTTTATAAATAAAACAAAATTAATAAAAAAAATAAGTAGTTAATTGATATACATATTTTATATCGCTGGCAACTCTCTTTAGTATTTTATTTATATTTTGGATATTTTATTTAATTGTATTTTTGTAATAGAAGGTAAAATTAAAATAATTAAATTTTTTTTAATTTAATATTATTATTTATAATTTATATTAGATAGCAACTCTCTTAATGATATTTCAGTTTATGGAATATTTTTTTTTTTTTTTGTAATAAATAGGGCCAATAAATTCCTTAAATGAAAAAAAAAATTAATTTTTATTTTTTTTTTGTAATAACTAGTTTGATTGGCAACTCTAATAAAAATTAAAAAAAAATCACTAATCACTACTTTTTGAAAAAAAAATAAATTTATATATTATTTGTAGCAACCAATTTGGGTGGCAACTCTTATAAAAATTTTCTTAAAAAAAGAATTTTCGTGGCTAAAACTCCCATTCCTTATCACTATTTTTTGAAAAAAACAGTTAAAATCATATTTATTTGCAATTCCAATTTAGGTGGCAACACTAATAAAATTTTTCTTTAAATAGGAATTTTCGAGGTTATTGAAAAATTCTCATCACTAATCAGTGCTTTTAGAAAAAATAAATAAATTTATATTTTATTTGTTATATCCAAAGTGGGTGGCAACTCCAATAAAATTTTTCTTAAAATATGAATTGAAAAGTTTTCGTCTCTTATTGCTACTTTTTAAAAAAAATAAATTTAAATATATATTATTGTGCAACTATCATCTTAAATATAATTTGAAGTATTGGCATATCAACTTGAATTAAAAACAAATTTGTTAAAATTTAAATTTTCCAGGCAAAAATTCTCATCACTTTTTGACTATTATTTGAAGAAAACATTTTTTATATCTTATTTGTAATATTAAATTTGTGTGGCAACTCTAATTAAAATTATCTTTTAATAAGAATTTTCGTGGCTATAATTCTCATCACTTATTACTACTTTTTTCATTGTCTTTCCTTCTGAGGCTCGAATTTCAGTTTAAAATTTTACCTGCATATCATTTTAAATCTTTTTACCGTTTTCTTTTCCATTTCCTTTTCGCTATTCGAGTTCCATTTTCATACTATTTCATACATGCTTTTCGCGTTACCTGCTGCACAAACAACAGCAGTAATGCTGCCTTGCGTAAGTCGGTAGTAATTTGTTGGCAGCTCTCATCTAACACGCCTAAATGTATGCTAATAAATGTCGCATAGTTCTACTATATGTATAACTGTAAGCATACATATATCCTAGCAGCAAGTTTGTGTTCGTTGATTTTCAACTTTTCAGGTCGCTTGCAAAACCTTTGTTCGCAACTTGCTTCGCAGCGCGCTTTAGTAAGTGATACATACTAAGTAGTGTACGTGTGTGTGTGCCTTGAGTATGTGTGCACGCATGGGTATAAAAAATCTTCTTGATATTTGCCTGAGCGCTACCGTGTCGGCATCATTAAAGTACAGACATCAAGGTTCATGGTTTAGTATGCTTTTTGAAAGCATAAGCACGAAAGTGCGGGTGTGTGCGTGAAAGTGGAAATTTCTATATAATACTACATACATACTTGTATACTAAATGCACATATGTATATACATATATGTATAAATATGCACTTGTGACTTATATATCTGCATATATCTTTGCAATCATACATCTGCTAGGTATCTGTGTTAAGGTTACCTCGAAAAGTATGCACTGCGTTGCGTAAGTGTGTGATAATAAGTATAATAGCAGCTGATGCTAGCTAAGTGAGAGGTGAAGGGGTAAAGAGTAGAATGCTGAGAGCTTGACAAAGTTCTGCATGCAAAGTAATGAAGAAAATGATAAGTTATTGAATTTTAAGCAATTGAAAAGATTTTGCATACAGTTTGGGTATTTAAAAATTTATAAAAAAAAAACCAGGGTGTCAACCTTGGTCTATAACGTCATGTAATAAATTGATTTTTTTTATCTCTATTGTATATTAACATATAATACTATAGCACATAAAAATATTTTCTGTGTTAACGCTTATCATTGCTAGAAAATCGGGGTGGCAACCTTGGTTTATAATACATAATATTTAAATTGTTTCATTCGTATGTAATCAAGTATTAAAGTATAATATGTAAAAAAATATTTTGTGTGACAAACCTGATCAGTGTTAGACGTCGTGGTGGCAACACTGGTCTTTAGAAAAATGTTATAAATTGGTTTTTGTTTAATTCTTCCTAATAATAAATATACTATACACATAGTATGGCACAAAAAAATAGTTTGAGTGGCAACTCTTATTTTAGACAATAGGGTTGGCAACCTTGGTTTATAGGTAAATGGATAAATTGCGGTTTTTGAAATCTCATATTGCTAAAAATTGTATATGGCATAATTTTAAAAATTTATTTTGTGCAATTTAACTTGATTTTTCTTGTAAAATGGCAACCCTGTGAATTTTTTTTGTAATATTTCATTTAAGTGAAGTTAATTTTTACTTAGCCAAATGTTGTGCTATACGTTTTTAATTGTTTTCTATAACCTGACTTAAATTTCTTTCATATAAAATGGCAACACTGTCAAAATTTCTGAAATATTTGTTTTCATTAAAGTAATATTTTCTCTGAAATATTAAAACAGTTTGTGCCATAATTTTAAATTTTAGAAAACGTATGTGATTTAGCTGGAAGTTCCTTTTAACATAGTGGCAACTCTGTCAAAAATTTTGCAAAATTTAATTTCAATGAAATGATATTTAATGAAAATTAAATGGAATTTAATTTTTTTTTATATTTTTTTAATTTAACTAGAGGTTTCTTCTAATACAGTGGCAACTCTGTCAAAAATTTTGCAACATTTAATTAAAAAAAAATGATATTTAATGAAAAATAAGTGGCATTTATTTTTGTTATTATTAAAAAATGCCAAACAATTATTTTTAATGGCAACTCATTTGTAATTTTGACTTTTTTTTTAGAAATTTTGGCGTATAATTTTATCAAGCGTGGTAACCCTGTTAAAAAATGTTCAAAACGAAATAATAGAAAGTCTAAACAATTCGACACGCATATGGTACATATAAAGAATTTTTTTAAAATATGATCATTCTAAAATATAAACTAAAATTCCAAAAACCAACAAAACAAATTATTTAATATTAGGTGGCAACTCTAAAAATGAAATTTATTGATCGGTTTTCCATAAAATGTTCTTCATTGATATATATTTAGATTTAGTTATTTGCATTAGTACTTTTTACTTAGTATTTTCAAAAAAAAATTTTAAAATTTCAGCTAGTTGGCAACTCTTTTCTTGATTTTACCGAGATATTGCTTCAAGTTTTTATTTAAAGTCCTACTTAAAGCCACTGCAACTAAATTTCGTAGCTATTAGTTACAATGCGTGTAAATTTATAATTTTTTAGTTAGGTGGCAACACTATTTTGCTCTTTATTTCTTCTTAAAATGTATTTATTAATGTTGAATGATTGAAAAACAGCTTTTTTTTTAAATTTTTGCTTCATTAATTAGTCTACGGTAATTCTTAAAAAGGTGAATGAATAATTTATAGCCTCGAGAACCGTTAAATACTGAGAAAGGGTGGTTTATTATGCGTGATTTATTTATTTTTGAATTAATGTTGCATGAATATGCAAATGTTTATTAGGAGGCAATGTTATTTGCATATTTACACTATTTTTTATTTAAATATTTCATGCCATTTGTATGGGTTTATTTACTTATACTATGCCGAAAAGTAGGCAACGCTTAAATTTTTCAATTAGAATTTCAATGATATTCTGCTAAGTTAAGCAAAAATTTCTGCAGAATATTTTTAGATTTTTATGTACTAAATGTGCGCCCAATGTAAACACAAATAATTATTTATTTTCTATTGATATTTGTGCATTAATTTATTAATATTACGCTGAAAAGTAGGCAACGTTATTTTCGGCGCTTGAAATGCTAACAGCATGTTGTTCTGCAGGTTTTGTATATATTTTGAATATTATATGAAAAAAGCATATACGAAGAAATCGC
Organism: Bactrocera zonata; assembly: GCA_037783105.1. NCBI lineage: Eukaryota > Metazoa > Arthropoda > Insecta > Diptera > Tephritidae > Bactrocera > Bactrocera zonata. Next base: position 216,578 of record JBAWJQ010002000.1, on the reverse strand, counting down.
ATTATATAAAAATTTTTGAGCTCCTAAATGTAGGCAATGCAACTTAAACTGTCTATTAATTGCGCAATCATACCAAAAATTATTATTGCATATTTGTTTGCTGAATTAAGTCATTAAATTAAATTTTACAATATGTTTACTATTTGAAACGCCTAAAAGTATGCAATAATTTAATATTATTTTTAACTGGTTTGGCTTGCAACACCATGTATTATTGACTAAATAAACGTTCATAACTTCGTAAATTTCCAAATTTAAATTTAAGCGCCTAAATTTAGGCAATGAAAATTAAATTGTGTAAACATATTATGTTAGTTTTTATTTTGGCAAAAAATTACTTAAGCATACTATAACTAATAACGTCATAAAATTCAATTTTACTACATTTTTGTAGACAACTAATTGAAGCGCCTAAATATATGCAATAGTGCTAACAATATTATTACTCACAATTTTTTTAAATGATACACCATGCATTACTTACAAACTAAAGCGCTTGCTAACACAATTTCTCTAAACTGCAATACCATTAAAAGTTTAAGCGCCTAAAAGTATGCAATGCACGCCGTACAGCTGTCTATTTAATTATGCATGCCATTTAAATCGTCTAAAATTGTTATGACTAGAATTTCCAAACTGTTTTGATTGAATTAAAATTCTTGTGCGCACAAAAGTATGCAACGAATTTGCAAAATTTCGTGTATAGCCATACTATCAGTGAGCAGTTTGGCAACAAATCACTTGCCAACTCAATTATGAACGCGTACGCGCTGCCACCCACCCAATATAGCGTTGCAAAATGAACTTCGCATGAAATGAGCGTCCAAAAATAGCAGCGCCGACATAAATAAAACAATTGCACTGCAGTATGTCGACTAATACGTTATTAATAATAAACCGTTACAAATATTTGCGACGCCGTATTCACGTAACAGTGGCTAGAAATTCATAGAAATGCTGGAGGGAGAGGATGTGCGGGTTGGTTGTTGCATTTCGCGCGATAGTTAGTCGAGAAGCGCACACGAATGCCAGGCGAGTGTCAAAAATGCATTTATTTCATAAAATATTTGCGCGCACCCTATAATTGTCAATAAGCGCACATATGTATATACATACGTACATATGTATAAATGAGTGTGTGTGCATATATGTATGGTATTTGTATGTCAATCTGTGTGCTGGAAACTTGCACACGTGTTGTTGCAAGCGCCGACAGCTATTACAACAAACAGCTGCCGTGTCAGCAAGTTGCAAAAATTTCGAAATCTTATTGTTTTTGTTGCTATTTTTGTGTTTTTGGTATGTCAATGTCCTGCAACGTGCCGTCGCCGTCAGCGTGTGCAACCCTGCTGTAATAATATTATTGTATTCTCGTTGGATTTCTGCGGTGTGGGCGCGCCCACGCGCGCTCTGGACCACTGATCCCTATCGCCCGACACTCAATGTATTTTTAGTCAGTCACTTGTATATTTAACGCTTTCCTAATATTTTTGGTATTTTTGCCGAACTCTGTTTATTTGGAATGGATTTATTAATATTTTCATTTCGCGTTGTTGTTTTTGTTCCGACACGCGGGCGTCTGCCACAAGCGCAATTATCTGTTTAATATATGAAAAGAATGCGTGCGATGGTATATGTGTGCATGTGAGAGGTTAGAAAGTTTATTAAGACAAGCCAACAATCAAAAATCCCCAATGAAAGTAAAACACCTCTAAAAGAAAAAATTCTCTTAAAATGCAAAATTACTCCAAAAAACGTAAAATATACCAAAAAACATAAAAATCGTAAACATAAACATAAAGGTCACCAAAAAAGTAAATCTTCAAAACTAGTTAAATATTTCCAAAAAGAGGAATATATTCACTAAAAAGTAAAAATTCTCGAAAAAAGTGAAATATCCCCATAAAAGTATATCCTCCATAAAAAAGGGGAAAATATCCTAAGAAGTAAAAAAGTGAAAATCTTCGAAAAAACATAAAGGACTCCAAAAAAGTAAATCTTCAAAACTAGTTAAATATTTCAAAAAAAAACAGAAAATATTCACAAAAAGTAAAAATCCTCGAAAAAAGTGAAATATCTAAAAAAGTAAAAATCCTCGAAAAAAGTGAAATATCCACATAAAAGTATATCCTCCACAAAAAAGGTAAAATATCCCGAAAAAATTTCCTCGAAAAAGCGTTAAGTATCAGTAGTAACAGATAAAAGTAAAATCTTCGAAAAAACATAAAGTACTCCAAAAAAGTAAATCTTCTAAAACTAGTATAATGTTCCCCAAAAAAGCATTTACAAAATGAAAAATTCTCGAAAAAAGGAAATGTCCCATAAAGTATATCCTCCAGCAACAAAGGCAAATTGTCCGAAAAAGGAAAGATCTTCGAGAAAAGTGAAATATCCCCATAAGTAAGTTTTCGAAAAAGTAAAATATCTCCAAAGCAATACATTTTTCAAAAAAAAGTAAGACATAGAAATCGTCGAAAAAGCAAAGATCTTCAAAAAACCATAAAGTAAATATTCTAAAGAAGTAAGATATCACAAAAAAACTAAAATAACCCTAAAAAAGTACAAAAAAGGTGATTCTTCTAAGGAAGAAAATTTAATCTTTAGAAAAGTAAAATATCGCCAAAGCAGTACATCTTTCGAAAAAAAAAATTATACAAAAAAATATACAAGTCGTCAAAGAAAAGATCTTCGGAAAACCATAAAGTAAATCTTCGAAAGAAGTGAAATATATCACAAAAAGTGAAATAATCCCTAAAAATTACAAATCTTCGAAGGAAGTAAAATATCAACCTTAAAATATCGCGAAAAAATCATTAAAATCGTTGAAAAAACTAAAATTGTCTCGAAATAAGTAATAATTCTACAATAAAGTAAAATATTCTGAAAAGAGAAAAAAGCTTCAAAAAAGAAAAATATCTCCGAGAGAGTACAAATCTTCCAAAAAAAGCAAAATATCCAAAGAAAGTAACACACTTCGAATATAGCAAAATATCAGTAAAGAAATGAATTTTTCGAAAAAAAGAGAGAACTTCGAAAAAGCATAAATTAAATCTTCGAAAAAGTAAAATATCGCCAAAAAAGTAAATAACTCCGAAAAAGTTCATTGCCTCTAAAAACAGTAAAATACCGTGCTAAAAATATATAAATCCTCGCAAAAATAAATAAGTAAAATCCTCTAGTAAAGCAAAATTTCGAAAAAAAGGTAAGGAAATATGTCGAAAAGACTGCAAACCTTTCAAAAAAAGGTAAAACCGCTCAAAAAAGTTGAAAAAAAATTATCTTAAACGACAGTAAAATATAACGAAAAGAAATATATATATAAATAATAAAAAAAATATATATAAATAAATTGTCATAAAAATAAAAGTCAATAAAATAAGTTTAAATTCTACAGTAAAGAAAAAAAAGAGAAAAGTATAAAAAAGAGAAAAGTATAAAATATTTCAAAAAATCTCCGAAAATGCTTAAGTATCGCCAAAGAAGTAAAAATTCATAGATATCCGAGGAAAATATTAAAATATCTATAATAAAAACAAAAAAATTATTATACTCGCTAAGCCAAGATGGTTATATGAGCGTTACTTAATAACGGTACATCATTGGCAATAAGCTTGCTGTGAGTTGCGAAAGCGTATGCCACGTGAAAGAGTGAGTTAATGAGTTGAAATGTGGGTGTTATTTATACTTTGTAACCTGAGTCGTTGAACTTATCAACGAAAGTTGCCAACTTTTCTTGCCTTTCCTTTCTCCTGTATTCTTTGCGCAAGTGGGCATTTCTATTTTTATAATTAATTACTTTTTCATGGCAGCTGCGAGTAGGTTATCTCAAAACATATACATATATGTGTGTAAGTGTAAAATTTCTTTAAAAAAAATTAAATTAAATTTAATAAATTTTTATACTATGACAACATGCTGCTCTTTCCGCACTTAGTTTACTAGCCAAATAATTTTATCTGGCCTTTCCAATTTTTTCCACTTTCTGCCATTTTCAAAGGCTTAGGCACTGGCCTAATATTTTAACGAGAAAATAGAAATTAAAAATAAAACTAAATCGTTCATAGAAATTAAATTACTGAAAATACATTCTTCATACACATATGCATTCTTAGTCCCTTTTGCTTGACCGTTTTCTAAAACTATACATCACAGTACCTTTTTTAGCAAAAGCTTTCCAGCAAAATCGCAAATATTGTAATTAACAAGTTTCTAAGTTGCCATCTACGCTTTAAAGGTTTGCTCATAGCTGCATTAAAAAAATTATTTTCAGATTAAGAAAAATGTATTTGAGTCAACCTATCGATAAGATAAAAAGTTATTTAGAAGCTAAGACGTAAAGTTGTTTAGAAGGCATTAAGCTATGACTGTTAGTTTTGAAGTTCACTCTGCACCATCTGTATAAATAATCTATTTTTAACTTAGTAGCAAACAGTAGCAGTTAAGAATTATGAAATGAAAGCACAAGTTACAAGCTTATGATGCTCCGAAGTGATAAGCTCAACTTTCGCGCAAGTGAACTAAAAATATAACAAATACAAATATTTGAAGCATACTTTTAGGCGCATTCACTGAAAGCATTTCAAGCAAATTTTTACAGCATAAAATAGAGTAGTTAGCATTATAACGCGCAGCACTGTTTATTAAAAATTTAAAATCTGATTTTTCATATCGCAAAAATTATATTTTCATATTAACAAAAAATTTAAAGCATACTTTTAGTTGCTTATCGCTATTTGCAGCATTTTTCTGCACTATTTCAACCACTTCCGAAATAATTGTTGACCTCTTTTCCTTTACTGTAACTGTTGAGATACTTGTATACATAAGCAAATGCTATAGCATGCTTTAAGACGCATACCATTAGTCGTTATGTTATCTCAAATATGTTTAAAACCCATTTAACACTCAGCATATTTATCTGATTCACATATTATTTTAATACTTAATTCAAAAAACATAAAATGAATATTCGCGACGCATACTTTTAGGCGCTCATTGTTGTTTTTGTTAACTCACTTTGCAATTTTTATTGCTTTCTTAACAACTTCTGCTTTTCCTTACTAGCTACAGCATTTGTAATACTTTTGCTTATTTGCGTTCACTCAGCGTGTGCTTCTTAAAATTTGTAGCATACATTTAGTCACTTAATACTTTTTATTTTGATTCGCATGCATACTTGAAATGACTTTGAGCTTCAAGTTTCCAATATATACATACGTATATACCGCTTTCCACAGCTACAACAATGATGTTTTTTTGCGCCCGAGTACACACAGCCGTGCGTCATCTATTTTTAGGCGTAAATTGCGCTTTTATGTGTCTGCATTACTTTAACAAATATTTGCTTTTTTATGCTCTTTACTTCTCAATTTGCACACATTTGCGCCTGACTTGGCGCTTTTTCGCAAACATTCGTTAAGTATGTGAAATTTGCGCCTAAAAGTATGTAACGTTTTTTATGCTATTTATTTTTAATTTATTCGGTTTACCTTTTATTTGCACAAAAATAGGATAATGTGACTTACTTATCTGTGCTGATTACTTTCTAAAATAAATGACAATGTCTACATTTAGGCGCATTTTTTCGAAATAAAGGTAGCATACATTTAGGAACATTCTACTAATCTGTCTAGTTTCCTTAATGCTCCACATGCAAATACGGCATACATATCACAGGCGCTTTCCACAATTTCTATCCCAGCTGTGACGACTTTTAGGTGCTCGCTTTCTAAGTATTAATAAGCATTCGTTGTTGTTGCCATTGTTTGCATAATTACAAATTATTTAGACCTACTAATTAAGCAACTCGTTATTAGTTGGTCTTATTAGCACGTTACTTCCACTTGATTAACGCGTGCGGCCGCCTTCCAATCGAATGCCAACAGCGGTGGAGACCTTATCTAATGTTGTTGCCTATTTTTAGGTGTCATGCGCTTATATGTTAATTTGGTACCATATGTTAAGTGGTTTTAGTTGTACTTGGTGCTGTTGGCTTTTTTGTGACCCACATGTCGCGCACAAACACATTTCAGTTGCCAGGGGAGCACTTGTGCCTTTGCTTTATTAGACTGTGTTGTTTTTTGTTTTTGGAATGTGCGGCTATAGATATTATAGCATACATTTAGGTGCCGTGATTGAGTTCTGTCATTGGTGTTGACATCTATTGATTTTTTGCTTTAACGTAAATGTAGATTTTCAAACGACTTCATATTGGTGAAGGGTATGACTTTTATGAGAAGAGTAGGGAAACCAAACTGGCGGAATCGTATAAACATGAATTTATGCTGGCACGATGGAACTTGATTTTTTTAAAGTTATTTATTTTTAAGTATTTTTTTTTGCAATTAATAATTTTAAAATGAATTCAACTCAGAAATGTTTAAAATTTATGAAAGCTTTGTTGGTAAAATGAAAGCTGTTTAAGGGTACATTTAGTATTAACGTTTTTTTTTGTTGCTTGTTTGTCTTTGTCATTGTTTGTAGTTTGTCATTAACACTTTTTTTTAATTTATGTGAATTCAAAAAAAAAAAAAAAAACTTGTGAAAACTTTGTTGGTAAAGTGAAAGCTCGGTATCTGTATTTTTAATATTTAGACTTAAATGTCTCATTTCTAACATATAATGCTTTACAATTCCGAGATTTCGAATATGTACTGACAGCGAAAAATTCTAAATTTAATATTAAATCGAAAGATGAGCTTCCACTTTTCTAAAAATGATGTTCTTCCAAAATATATATACCGCCTGTCGTATTTTTTGACTAAAAATTTTCAAAAAGAATATTTATAAAATATAATATCAGAAGATAGTGAAAGCTCTCAAAAAGCTCTTTACAATTTTTAAAAAATATTTGTTTTCAACAAAGTCTTACAGTTATTTTTCAGACTATATTTTTCAAAATTGTTTTCTTTTCCCTACGTTCTATCAAATATTTATTATGTCACGAAATTTGTGTGAATAGTTTTCGTAGTATTGGATAAACAAAAGTAGTAAGTTTACAGAAAAGCTTCAAAGCATTTTATACCTCACAAAATTACCGTTGAAACCAGAAATATAAGCTTGAGAATTATAACTAAGCTAAACTTTAAATTTGTATATAAAATAGAAGTATTTTTCTTAAAAACTTAGGTTGCTTTGTCTGCCAAAAAAGCTTTATTTCAATATATCTCGAACATAATGTGACTAACTTCCATTATTTGAGACATATAGGCAGAAAGCTTTCAAAAAACTTGCTTTTCGTGTTTGAAGTATAAAATTGAATTGAAAGCCAGATATGTCTAATAAAGCTTTCATTAGTACTGTTGAGCTTTCATTAATTATTTTAAACTTTAATTTTTTCCACATAACAATATACTTTGTTTATCAATTTTCTTGTTATGCTACAGAAAGCTGTCGCGATCAGATGTAGCTTTTTCTAGGGCTTCTGAGCTTTCATTAATTATTTTCAACTTTAATTTTTTCACATAACAGGACTTTGTCTAACAGTTTTTTTTTGTTATGCGTACATAAAGCTTTCGCGATCAGATGAAGCTTTTTCTAGGACTTCTGAGCTTTCATTAATTATATTCAACTTCAATTAAAAACTCTTTGATGTACATAAATCATCATTGTGCAAAATTTTTCATTTTATTGTGCCGGCAAAGCAAGGTGGCGATGGAATTTAAGCGAATTCAACAATTTTCTATTTTTCTTAAAATAAAATCAAATCAAAAGTTGTTTATTTTTGTAGCTAGCTATAGTTTCCAATGAAAGCTTTCACCATTCAAAGTACTATATCTAATAGTGTGCGAAAGCTTTCACCTCTTTATACTAAGCTTATCAAAATCACTTAATAATTATTTTAATAAAGTGGCAATATATATTTTTTGTACCAATTTAGTGACTTGAAGCTTTCATTATTGCAAATTCAAGTTTTCAGCACGTCTCGGGAAATCTTTCGAACAATTTGAATTGCTCCACAACTTGAAACTCCAGCACACAGAATTTAACCATTACACACACACAAACTCATATGAACAGGCATTCCCCTGCCCTGAAGTAAAAAGTTTAAACAGTAAGTTGTTGAAATGTGGTGCAAATCCCATTAAAATCACAGCCACTCGGATAAACAAGCGAATTGCTTGCCACACCGACCCACTGACTGACTAACTGACGGGCGAAGTAAAAAATTATGCCAAATTGTAGTAAACACTGACTGAAGCTGAAATAGCAGCTGCGGAGCAACTGAGCAAAACAAATTTAATTGCGGAAGCTAAAAAGAGGGAATGTATATAATTAAATAAATACGAACAAAAAGAAGCAGGGTTGCAAGACAACTGAACGACGTAAAATACAAATGCCAGAAGCGTGGCGAAAATTAATGAATTCTCAAAGCTGTTTTAGACAAAGCTGAAGAGTAGCTACGAATTAAGTTTTACTGCACTGTAAGTCGAGTGGATGTGTAAAATAAATGGAAAATAGCTCGGTTTTTTTTTGAGTTCAAGCAAAGTCGTAGGTTTTAAAGCACAAATATAAGTGAAAAAAGTTTAAGTGTAAGTGATATTTAAATTTATTCAGAAAATATGCGAACATTTTAGCGTAACTAAAGTAATAATAGTTACGTTCCACATATGTTCCACAAAAGTTATGTGCTCTAAATGTTGCCATATGTTATGCTGGTATTAATTTGAGAAAGATTAACGTTTATACTTAAAATTAAGTTCCACGTAATGTCTTTGTAATACAATTAGTTATTTTTTTGATCTCCCAGCTTTTAATTATTCTATTTGCACTCTTTATTTATTATCACTATCTTGCTGGAAAAATAAAAACATATTTTTTCACCTCAACAATTTTTCTGAATTTAAAAATTCATACGTTTGCAGAAATTTTAATATTTTTTTTTATAAATTTATAGGTTTTAAAGCTGAAATATAAGTAAAAAGTTCTGAATTTAAGTGAGATCTTAATTTATTTCGAAAGTATCTGACCATTTTAGCGTAAATAAAGTAATAATAGTTACGTTCCACATATGTTCCACAAAAGTTATGTGCTCTAAATGTTGCCATATGTTATGCTGATACTAATTTGGGAAAGAAAAATGTTGCACTTAAAATCGACATAAGTTTCACATGACAAAAATCCATTTTTAAATGCTTTATCGCTTTCCAACAGTTATTTTTTAACATTCTATATGTTTTTGTTACTTTTCTGCAAGAAGAAAAACATTTTTGTGCAACTCATAACAATTTTTCTAAATTAAACAATCCTGCCGTCTGCGAAAACATTTCACAACAATAAATTTTTATTTATTCCACGTATTTTCCGGAAGTCACACATCGTCCGTCCGCAGCATTGTTTACCGTGAACTTCACCAATGCTTGCCACCAATCGTAAACAATTTACGTGTGTAAATACAAGAATTAATTTCGTGTTCACATAAAATGCTTGCGTGTTGAGCGGAAAATAAATTTAAATCAACACGGTTCAGTGGATAGCTAATAGAGAATATGTGAATGTATACAAGTAGTGAATTTCGTATGCACGTATGTATGTGTGTAAGTTCGGGTATATATGTATGCACAAATTTATTACCATCACTTCTTGAAATGTTAAAAAAAGATAGAAAAAGATCAGAGAATATTCAGATAGATAATATTTTATAAACTTTTTATTAACACCCCATGAGTTAAGTACTCTTCAAAGCGCCAATAATTTGAATCAGAACCCAAGCAAAAAGTTTAAAAATTTTAGAAATTTAGTTTCTTAAATGACTTATTGCATTTCTTCAGTCATAAATTTGGAACATTATTAAGCAGAGTTCATGACACGCCTTTGTGCTGTAAAATAATTTACAGCGCAGGAAATGTTTACAAAACTTGAGGAAATATTTTTCGCTCCACACTGTGGCAACCGTAATTTATAAATTTAATTGTACGATGGAATTTTTCCTTGAGAGAGCGAGCGTATAAGTTTATGTGTATTTTCAAAATAATGAAGCGATATCAAAACCTAAATTTATGCTGAAAAACTGCAAAAAAAATCGTCAAAAAATGTACATTTATTTTAAACGAATGGCAGAAAAAAAACTCAAGTGAATTTGGAAAGAATTGATTTTGTTCCACATGCAGCCCACATATGTTCCACAACATTTTAGTTGTATGTAGAGGACTTAACGTATAAGGATTCATGATTTCCATTTTAAGAATTCATTATTTTCATTTACGATCCACAAATTTTTTTATGATAGCATTTGTTCGTGTTATTATTATGGAATTTTGTTTAAAATCTATTTTTTTATTTTTAAACGAATGGCAGAAAAAAATTGAAGTGAATTTGGAAAGAAATAATTTCGTTCCACATGCAGCCCACATATGTTCCACACTAATTTTAAATTAAATTAACATTTTTGTGGTACGTACGAGATTTGGCATATAAGAATTCATTATTTTCTTTATTTTCATTTACGTTCCACAAAAAATTTGTATGATAACATTTGTGCGTGCTATAACCATTTATTTTTTTTGTTAATAAAATTAACATTTAGTGGTGATTTACTTTTTTTGTGGCCAGTTAAACAACATTGCTGCAATATTTTCATTAAAAAAATAGTTCAGTAATATGTACGTATGTAGATACAATACACAAATTGAAACCAAAATTATTTTCGTTTTCAAAAATAACACTATCTTAAATTTATAATCACCGCTGCAAACGGAAAAGTATTAACTAAAACTATTTTCGTTAAAAAAAAGTTTACATACATATGTACCTACATACATCAAACTTATAATCACCATTGCAATCGGAAAAGTACTAACCGAAAATTAAGTTGTAGAATTTATTGCAAGCCAAAACTATAATAAATTGTTTTTCAAACGAAAAGCAGAACCTTATTACAGCACAAATGTTAATCAATAAAAACAATACAAAGAATTCTTTTGATTAATATATAAACATCCTTTGCCAGCTTTATTGCATAATAAAACGCTTAATACTTGGGTACATTGAGAAATACCTGGGAAAAGATAAAGCAGATGTAAGTTTTCACGCTATTTATGTTTACAAGTCTGCTGAAAAAGCAAAATTCAAGCAAACAAAGCATTACAAAAAATGTATGTATAATAAGTATGAGCGCACATTTTCAGATTGATTCTTGTTTAAACAAGTTCCACATTGTTGTTGTGTAAAAGTATATAACGTTTTGATGCGTTAGTACTTCAGAAGTTCATGTTTAAGCTAAATGTATTACGTTCCACATAGCATCCACATATATTCCACATACGATCCACATTTAATTTACATAATTTGTCACATTACTGTTGACGAGACTAAAAAGCATTTTATTTTGGTCAATAATATACAATTGTTTTCGTATACCACACGTTACAGCTATTGGAAAATCAAGTATTTGTGAGCTGTTATAGTATGTACATATGTATATATAAATACATACATATAAGTAATTTAATATATACATGGTAAAATACATTGCTTTATATTTGGAATTATTATTATTGGAAATAGTTTCCGCCAAATAAATCGTTCCTCACTAAGGCGAATTCTTAGTAAAGAAATAAACAAATGCAACATCTTTTGTATAGATTAAATAATTACATTTTTATTTAAGTATATACTATGTATAGAAGTATGTATATACAAGTATCTGCATATATATATTTAGTTATGCATTCTTACAATAATGATAACAAACACCTTTGATGTTTTTACTGTATATGTTCCAAATGTTCCCACGTGACTAAATATATACAAGTTTTTGTATATGCTATAGCTTTACGTTAATATTATACATATATGTATACATACATACTCATAACATAAATTGTTATTTTTCTGTATGCGCTATCGCATTTTTAGACATGTAAGCATTCTTGTGTTTATATACAAATGTACATACATATGTGTATGTATACATACATGTATGTGTGTATCTATGTTTAATATACTTGTTTATTCTAATGCGTGTCTTTTGTAAATTTACTATTTGATTTCGGCAATTAACACCTATAAATCACTATAATTGCCATTTAAGTTAATAAAAGCGATTAAGGCGAGCCATAAGATAAACAGTGATAGCGGTTAATAAGCGGATAGCGTAGAAGAGGAAGGGTCACTAGTTATACAAGCATATGTTTATGCATAATATTCATACATATAAATATGTATGTGGATTGCTCTGTGCATATTATAATATTAAGCACATCGGATAATGAATTATACTTGCATTTAATAACTATTTATTTATGGTCCACATGACTTCCACTTTATTTGGTGGGTTTGGTAGTTTTTTTATTGAATGTAAATAAGCTTCAATCATATTTTATGACTTTTTATTTAAGTTCCACATGCATTCCACATACGTTCCAAATAAAATACATATCATCCTTGACTACTTACGCATAGTTTTTAACACGCTAAAATAATATCATTCATTTAAATCTATAATTAGAGACAAATCCAAAAAGTTTTCCCAACCAACTATACCAAAAAATAGACTTTTTGTCAAACTGGTATAGTAAAGGATCACATTTGATGCCTGGTTGGACCCTGAAATTGAAATCTATGTGGTTTTAACTAGCTTATTAAAATACTTTATTACTGGTATAAACTGGTATAAATTCTTAAAAATGGTATAAAGTTTAAAAGTGGTATAAACTGCAATTACTAAATTCAATATATATTTACGAAAAACTCAAAAAAAATTATACATAAATAGATGAAAACTGGTATAAAATATGAAAACTGGTATAAAATTGCATGCGTAAGTGATACAAACTGAAAATATCGCATTTAAATGTGCACATGCATCATAAAAAATATTTTTAGAAATGAACGTGAACTGATAAAACTGGTATAACTGGTATAAACTGGCATAACAAGTTTATCAAACTGGTCGAATTTTAGATGTGCACGAAAACGCATATAAACGGTCATAACAAATTTTTAAGACTGATCGAATTTTGTTTCCGGAATAATGAACTAATATAATAGTAAATATCTTCACATACCATATGGTAGCTTTTGTAGCTCCAAAACTTGAATCTTGCACGCACATGAGAAATGCTCATGAAAAGTAAGTAAGTTGCCAAGTAAGCTCATAAGCTAGTTTACATATGCCTGCGCACAATACGTTCGCACAGCGAAACTTTCATTTCTATACCCATAAATAGCCACACGCTTTAATCCCACGCATATGCCGCAAATGCTTGCCATCCAAATGAAAATAAATATTGTTGGTAGCAAGCAGTTGTTGCTGATATTGAAAATTAGTGCATTTCAACGCCCACATTTACTATTGTGCCATTTTGCCCCAAACCGTATATCAGCAGCGCAGCTCTGGCTCACGCTGTACTAATTTTCGCATTGAACTGTGGAAAAAATTGGAGCTCGCCGCGCTAAATGCAATGAGTTGCGAGTTTCATACATAAAGTTTCATACATAAATGTGTAAGTGTGTGTGTCTGCTGCGCTATAAATTCTCATACAAAATTTCCGCCCTTCAACCTACATACATATGTATGTACAAATGTATGCTGTGTACATACGCGCCTGCCACCGTTTGCCTGCCGTCGACAATTCCTGACCCAAAGCCGCTTACAATCAACAGAATCACTTGTGCTCAAACACACATACACTGGCAAATGAATTCTTACTTAGACTTGACTACAATTGTATTTTTTATACTGCGCACTATACTTTTCATTCCAATTTTAGTTTTTTTTTCGATTTGCCAGTTTTTTTTTATTTTTTTTTTCGATGGTTTTGTTCGCCTCCCACTCTCGTTTTGTCAATGCGTGCGTCAATAGTGGCGCAACATCTTTTGTTATTTACTCTTCGGTGCATGCATTGTCTGCTGGCGCTTTGCATTATTCGGTTTTATGCTTTCTCTTCGTTTTCTGCTGCTATTTGTGCATTTTATTTCGCATTTGGCCCCACACGGCGTATGATTAACATTTTATTTATGCACTCATGCCAAAGTCATGTTACGTATACGCCCTGACGGCAGCTGCTTGACTGGAGCTGCGACCATATGTTGGCTAAATTTTCAAGGTTTTGTAGGGCTGATGGAAAAGTAACGTGCGAAATATAATAGCATTAAAGGCAGAAAATTTAATTAAATTGTTTAAAGGTTAATGAAAATTAATAGCACTTTTAATTAGCGTCTACTTTTTTAAGCAGCACAAAAATAAATAAATATCAAAATGTGATATTTCAGTAGAGAAACGAAAAAATGTGGTATTTACTACAGTTTGTTGCTTCGTGCACAATTCTCCAAACATGTAGGAGGCTTTTTGCATTTAGCAGTAATATTTTAAGTGCTTGATTTCTTAATAGCATTAAGTACTTAAGTGCCTAAGATAATTTTTAGTATAATAATATATGCAAGTATAGAGAAAATTCACTGTAATCATTTAATAAGATTAGTTATATATTTATTTCACTTTATATACTAAAAGTGGTTTATACTTCGTGGGTGGTATATAACACTTATACATAAAATACATTAAATCACAGACGCTCATATCAAAAAAATGTCTTTAAGAACCTTACTTGCATTTGAAGTGAATAATAAGATATATTTATACGGTATAGTATGTACATACATACATACCTGTATAAGTATGCTCAATATACAATTATTTTGGGTTTACAAACAAATTCACATCCGTTATGCTTACATATTTAATTAATAAAAAATTTGTTATATAATATTTTAAGCGCCAAAAGTAAATTTTCAAGCCATTTTCAGTCAGGAAGAAAATGAAAATATATTTTTTAAGTTACATAATAAATTTTTGTTGTGTTTTATGAAAATTTCTGTTCTTGTTGAAAATCAAATTATTTTCGCATTTTTTAGAAAATATAGTCAGTTTTTCACATGCAATCCACATATGTTCCACTTAAGTTTCACAATGAAATATCGCTTTTTATTTAGTTACATTTTAGTGATACATATAAATAATATTTTTCTACATTATACATACAATCCACATATGTTCCATTTAAATTCCACAATACAGTGTCATCTCTGATTTACTTCCATTAGCAATAATATAAACATGTAAATAATATTTTTTATATTCCACATACAATCCACATATGTACATATATTCCACTTAAATTCCACAATGAAATTCGACCTTTCATTTACTACGATTATATCTTTGCTCAAATGTAACTAAAGTACTCAGTAGATACTGACAGTTTGATGTTCTTTTCAGAAATCTATTTTTTCCACAAATATTATATTGAAACAAAATCTGTTTGTAAATATTTTAACATTGAAAATTTATTATATATTTTAACTATTTTGAAATTATTTTTTATAACTTTTGAAATCCTTTTCTATAATCCATATTTAATGCACATCTGATATGTTCCACATAAGTTCCACATCGATTTATGCCAATAGATATACTATATGATATGATATACTATTTAAAGGCTTAGCCTTTTTGACCTGGAATCTGATATATCCCAATGACAGACGTTATCGTAGGTCTTTACTTTGCATATGGTCAGCACATTCTTCGTATTGTTTTTACAACTTTTTTTTTAAAGGTTAATTTGAAACCGCGTTCATATATAAAAGGGGAAGCATTTATTCAAATAGTTTTTTATTTTTTTAATTTCTTTTTTTTATTAAAATACATTGATTATAAGATAAATGTTCTGCAAGCGACAAGCGTTCCACAAATAACTCGAACCTCTTTCAGCTATTAGGTTAAACTTTTCGTGTGGAAATTTGTTTAAACCAGCTCATAAATATTTAATTAAGCATTCCACATAGAATACACTTAGGTTCCACTTATATTCCACTTATGTTCCACACCAATTTTGTTTATTTTGACTATTATTATATGAAAACTGCTGTTAGCTTTTGTCTTTAAATATTCGTCGCATAAGATCCACATAATTTTACTATTTGTAAGCACATTTAGAAGTGAAACATATTGTCAAAGAACAAATAATTCCATTATAATGAGATATTACTGCTATTAAACCCCAAAAATGTTATGTTTACATATATTTTTTCCATTTTATACATATACATACTACATACATACTATAGTCCTTAACGCTTAGCAATTCATAATCACTGTACATATTTTTTTACTTGGAATTTTCCCATTAATTAAACATATCTCTATTGCATATAATTTAGCGTACACATTATTTTAATAAATATTTACATAATTTTAATAAATATTTATGGGTCTCTATGAAAACCAAAGCATAGCAGAGGTCTAGCCAAATGCTACCCGCTTGTTGCATGTTTTTTACATTAACACTGTTTATTTTGTTGAGCCATGCGCTGATAAACAAAAACCTAACAAACACAACACCCCAACAAGTGACAGGACAAACATGGCTATAGCCAGTACATACCACTTGCTTGTTAGCAAGGCCTACATATACATAACTACAAATATACGAATGTATGTGTGTATAAGTGTGAACGTGCAAGGGTAAGTGGGACTCCCACGGAAATCGCTACTCACAGTGTCAAGCAAACAAAGAAGTGTGCGTAAAGAGTGTGGGCAGCACATTGTGACACACGCACAGCAACAAAAGTTACTCGTGTACGTTGCCGTAATTCGCACAGAAAACACGCATACGCCCGTCGCACCGTCAACTCGTAATCTCACTTGTTTCCCTATCTTCTATATCGACACTTTTGGGACTTATTGTGCTCTGCACGCCGCTGCGTTGCCAAATTGACAAGCAAACAAGCAACACACAGCTGACCCAACAGACCCCGGTCCACGTTGTAGCCAACCAGTTAGCAAGCACATAAAAGCAAGAGCAACAATGTGTAGTTAAAATCAGCCTACTGTGTTGCTGTGTTAACGAATTTGACTGCGTTTGGGCGACTCAAGTGATTTGTTCATCAAAGCATTACTAACTTTCGGCTTGTAACCTTCTAATTTATTGTTCCCTGTTGTGAATCAAATGCGCACCACTGCCACTTTGAATGTGTGTGAGTGTGTGTTTTTACACCAATACATGCATACTGAATAACTACTTATTAAATGAACGAGAAATTCTTCAGCTTAATTAAATTTATACCCTTTCTGCGCTGAATAACTGTCGAAAAGTGGCGCTTACTTCTGTGTATTAAACCAACCTCAGGCGGTGGTAAATGTAGGCTTACACAGTATTATAGCAAGAAAATTTGTGTAGGAATTTGCGTAGAAAAATATATTGTTTTATTAAAAATTATAGTAGATCATAGCAAAATTTATAATATAGAAACTGATTTTTCTACAAAGGGTGGTTAAGCCAATCTTCAATATGAAGTACTTTAAGCAATTGTCGATTTATTGCTGTTTTCTTTTATATAAGGGCATATTTCAATATTTTTTAATTTTGTATATAGTGGTTTCAGAGTCAGCAGACAATTTTTATTTGCGTTCCACATATGTTCCACTTACAATCCACATCTAATTCACCTTTTTAATATTAGCAACACTTTGGATATTTTTTCTGTACATCTCGCATACATTCCACATACAATCCACATGGGATCCACAATATTTAAACCAATATATTTGCCAAAAATCTGCAAGCCTAACGTTTTTCAGCGATATTTCTAACAGTGATACACATTTTCATTACGATCCACAAAAATTTTACCAAAATTACGTGCAACAGCATTTCCTTTTGAGTATTTTTATTGCAAACAGATCTCAAAATTTGTTTTTGTTTTTGTCCTTTTGACTTTCATTTGCAAAATAACTTGGAACAACGTAATTTTATTGATTGAACTGTTGTTTGCCATATGAATTACGTCAATACGTTTAGAGCGTACAGCATCACTACGTTCATCATTTTGCCGCGCGTCGTTGCACGTATGCATAAATGCTTAATCATTTATTATTGGCCAAGCATTTGTATAAAAAAATTGTTGCTACGCTTATTGCTTGCCATTTTTTACCACTTCAACGCACTTACTCGCAACGTCATTCATTCATCTATTCGCACATCTGTTATTCATTTTTTTGCTCATTTCTTCCAGTCAGTATGGCGCGTTCCTAGTATTATTTTTGTTCCGTTGTTTACCTTCTTGTTTTTTGCACTGCGAAGTGTTTGGCTAAAGAAAAATAGACACATACATATCTTTATATTTGTATATTTGTTTATTTTAATCGTTAAGCTCTTAAGCCATTAAGTTTAAGATATTAAAATTTATTAAAATATACATATGTATGTACATATTTGCATTTTATACTAATTATTTCACTTTTCTTCTCTTTTCATTTCATTCGTCATTATTTTGGCACTAAAGTTCAAATGGTAAGTGTCGAAAGCTTTTATTTTCGTAATTCAATTAGATATTCACGCTTTTATTATTCTTCGTAAGTGTTTTAGATATTAAAATTGGCGCATGGTCATATAAAAATACGAATTTATTCATTAAAAATATATGAAAAGTTTCATTAGGGGATTCTAAACAATATGTATATTTACTTTTACAGTATAATTTCAGCTGTTTCTAAAACAGCTGTATTTGTAATGAATTTTTGTTTGAATTATTATATGTATGGCAGAAATCGAATAAAGTGCATTTTTCCTACTTTTTTACATTTGAGGTTTCTAAATTCCAAAATTTTCATATATGTTCCACATGAGCTTACGTTTTTCCCTCAAATTTTCACGTGTGGCATTACGTTCCACATGACTTTTCGTTTTTTAGCCCGATTTGAGGCAAATTTTCACTTGCGCGCTATTTTTATACAGAATATTGCAGTTTTTCTTTCGATCCACATATAATCCACATAGCTCTTATTAAAAAACAGCATGGAAGGCCGTAAGCATATGTTATATTATTTCTTACAAAGATGTTTAATACATTCCACATGCGTTCCACATACAATCCACATAACATATTTGTTCTGATTTAAAAAATCTCGGTGAGTACAAACTTTTGCTTGCATTAAATGCAAAAAAAGGCATATACGCTTTTGCGTATAATTAAACTAAGAGTAGGAAAGAAATGATTTTCTATAACTTTACCGCATTTAACAATATAGAAAGAAGTTTAAATTAGTAAAGTAGTGCGGCCAGTGTGGTTAGATTTACTTTGAGTATGTTGGTTTCAATTGTCTTTTCTACACTTTAATATATTTTTAGAGACTTTTTTCTATATAATGGTTACATTCCACATACGTTCCACATACATTCCACATACTATACTTATTCTCATCTACAAAATTAGTTTTATTTACTCTTAAAGCCACTTCATTTGCCAACCCTATAGGTTCCAAATGCAATCCACATACAATTGGTGATATATTTGAAAAATATAATACATTTTGTTAGTTAATATATGGATAGACAATTTTTTTTAATAATGGCCACATTCCACATACCTTCCATACATTCCACATGTCATACATATTCCAAACTAAAAATTGGTTTTATTTGCTCTTAAATACACTTTATTTTCACCCATATAAGTTCCAAATGCAATCCACATACTACAATTATTGATATAGTTTGAAAAGTATGCTACATTTTAGTAGTAAACTCATTAAATCTGCCTTGTCTTCGTTCCATCTACGCTAGTATTGTCAGATTTACTTTAACTGCACTTTGATTTTAATTATCTTTTCCACACATTGACATATTTTTTTGGGATTGCCTACTATTTCTTCGTCTTCCTATATTACAGACAATTTTTGCAGCTTCTCTTTCAACAATGCTTTCGCTACAGTCTTATCGAACTGTGCATTCGCTATGTCCATGTTGCTGCCCTGCAGCAGTTATAACACCCAAAAGCCCCAAAGAGATTATTTCGAGCTGGCAGGGAATCGCAGTACCCACGCTGATGGCTACATGAAAGGAGATCGCTTGCTTTGCGGTTTTACAGCCACCACCAATAAGTAAAGATAGCTTGGGAAAAAATCACGCACAGATACAAGAATAAATTTACATGTGTACCGTGAACGCAAGCAGCAAGCAAATGAAGTTGAAGTAATATATTTTTGTTGTAATCTATAATTTTTTTATTATTGTTTTCTGTGCGGCAGAGACTACCTTAATTCCTAGGCAGATAATGCAGCAGGCGCCGTAAAAATACTATAAGAAAAATATAGAAAAAATTAAGGTATCTCCTTTGCTGCCCGCAGGGAATTCGCCGTTGCCGCGGAGCTGACCACTGAGGCTTTGAATGGCTGAGTGAATGGCATTGCTCTGTGTTAAGCGGGTATGAGTGCATATTGTGCGTAAGCCTTAGAGCTTTTTGGGCTCATAAACAAGACAATCGAATCTAGACAATGCCTATTATTCTATCTTCGCTTGTCTCGCTTCCCTGCCAATCGCACAGCCACGTAGGTCAACATACGCGCGTGTGGTCAGGCAATTTTCTTGCTTTTATTTGCTGCTTATCGAATGGCGTATTATTTTCCAAAAAGGTACGGGGAATAAATAAAATGTTCGATGGAGATTTCCTGCATTTTTGCTGCTTATTAGAAAGTACACTGAAAAAAATTTGGGGTTTCAATGAATAAAAGGAAATAATTGTTTCTAAAAAACTATAACAGGTGCTATTTTTTAATTAAAGTAATATTATTTGATTTGTAAAAAATGTAAAACAGGTGGCAGCACCTCACCACGTTACGAAAACTGAATAAGCTATTTTA
Organism: Bactrocera zonata; assembly: GCA_037783105.1. Classification (NCBI taxonomy): domain Eukaryota; kingdom Metazoa; phylum Arthropoda; class Insecta; order Diptera; family Tephritidae; genus Bactrocera; species Bactrocera zonata. The sequence continues at coordinate 195,934 of JBAWJQ010002000.1, read as the reverse complement.
AAGTTTTTAAGATTGTTTTCTGTTGTCCAGTATTTCTTTATACTAAATTTTAGTGGCCTTATATTTTAAAACAGATGGCAACATTTTCAAAAAATATTACCAAACGATTTTTTATTAAATTTTCTTAAATCCCCTTATTTTTATTTTTGCAATATTTTTTTTAGTATAAAAAATAAAACAGACAGGTGGCAGCACACTACTACAAGAAATATTAATGATCTTATTATTTATAACCACGTAGTAGTGTTACATTATTCATATAGATTTTTTGTGATTTTATATTTTCAAACAGATGGCAACACTTTTCAAATAACATAATATTTTTCTCAAGCCTCTTGTTTGTTTGTCTCTAGTGTTGTAATATACAATTAAATTTTCCAACAAAAAATTTTAAAAAAGTACTGAAGGGTGGCAACACTATCACAAAATATATTTAGAACATTGTATATGTATGTATGAAGTTACCATTACTTTATTTCATATATTTTTTTAGTTAAATTTTTTTTGTGATTAAATATTTTCAAACAGATGGCAACCCTTCTGAAAAATATTATTAAACTATTTCTAATTTAATGTTTAATTTTGCTTTCGAATTGTTATATTTAATTGATTAAATAATTTAATTAAAAATTAATTTTAAACATGTGGCAACCTTTACAAAATAAATTAAAATATTTAATTTCACTGCTTCTAACATGTTTCTAATTTTGGTAAAAAAAAGTAATTGTATAAAAACTTAAAAAAAACTGTTGGCAAGGTGGCAACCTTTACCGAAAGTAAATTCAAATCTAATTAAATATTTTCAAACCGATGCAAACTTTCTGAAAATATTATCTGTGAACTGTTTCTAATTTCACTTTCAATGTTTATTTTATTTCGAATTGTTATAATGAATTAATTTAACAATCGTAATTAAAACATTAATTTTCATAACATGTGGCAACGTTTACAAAATAAATTAAAATATTTAATTTTATGCTTCTAACATGTTACTAACTTTGGTAAAAGAAATTATTTTATATAAACTTAAAAAAAAAATTGGCCAGGTGGCAAGCCTTACCGAAAGTAAATTCAAACCTAATTTTTTGCAAACCACAAATTTTAAAATTTTCTGTGAACTGTTTAATTTCACTCTCAAGTTTTTATATTTCAGTTATAAAATAATTTAACATCAAATTAAAAATTAATTTCCATAAAGTGGCAACGTTTACAAAAAAAAATTAAAATATTTAATTTTATGCTTCTAACATGTTTCTAATTTTGGTAAAAATAATAATTGTATAAAAACTTAAGAATTTTTTTTGCCAGATGGCAACCCTTACAAAAATTATTTCCCATTTGATTTTTTTCAAAACACTATTTTTTTTTTATATGTTATATTAAAGTGGTTCTTCATCTTAAATTTTTTTAATTGATATTTAGAAAAAATTGGCAACTTTCTCATATTTCCTAAATTTTATCACAATATTTCTCCAAGTGCACAGTATCCTCTTTCCTACAATGGACAGATCTCTCATAGGAAAAGGAAATCATCATATTTTTGCTCTATTTGTGCCCCTAAAAATCTCCACCCACAGCACTGCAGACAATTTTTTCATGGCATATATACATAGCTTCAAGTTCATTGTACTGCAAAGCGCCTAAAATGCTGCTATGTCTCCTAAGTTCATTTGTGGTTTAATATTACTGCTGCGTTTGTTTCATTTTTCGCCAGTGGCGCAAGGCAACAAAGAGCAAATTGAATAAACACACGCAGCAAGTTCACTTGAAAAAGTGCTAGTGTGCGCCACTATACGATAGCCATCGAAATCACTAAAAGAGTGGTGAAGCGTGGGAGGAAAAAATTGTGGCAAACAGGCAGAAAATCTACTGACCGAATTATGTTAGTTTGTTTAATCCAAAAATAGCCCGAGAAAGTAAAGCAATAAGACAAAAAATGTGCTGCCGAATTGATTTTGTCCTCAACTGCTTTTTATTGCAACTTCCTTTTTTTGCCTTTAGCCTTATTTTTTTGCGGTTTTGTGGTGAAATTGCTGATGACTGGCGTCATTTGTCGACACACTGCTTCATTTGCAAATAAAAGACACTTATATTTTATGACATATTTTATGACGTAGTGAAGTGTGTGCGCGCGCAAAAGTATACTTTTAATGACAATTTTTTGTTTTCTTTTTGTTGTCGCATTTTTCGTTTTGTTTTTGGTTTATGATTGTCATACCAGTGGCAAACTTACCTTAATTAAATTATTGAATTCCGTGAAGCATGCGAGGCGCTGAAAGGACAAAATGAAAAAGTGCACAAGTTGGTTAGATTAGGTTTATGATTTTCATAAAAGAAACGCAAATTTAATAACGCTAATTTACAGTTTATGTGCAACTTAATTAAATTTTTGAAAGTGCTGCTTCGGTAGTGCAGCTGACTTGTTATTAAAAATTTTTATTGCATACATTTAGGCGAGCGTAATTCTTGTTCTTCACTGAATTTATGAACACATAAATTACTTTTTTTTAAATTTTTTTGCTATACAAATTTATTTGCTCGAACATTTTTTCAAACAATATTGTTGCACGCAAGCTTTGCATACTTTTGTGCGCCGTAATAATAAATGAAATAATTCTTATATATATTCAGACAACCGCAAGGCACTTAATTTATCACAAAATACTATTAAATTTGCACATTCAACATGCTTTTTCAAGTACCACTTGGTAAAATTGTATTTTAAGCTTTTATTGCATACTTTTATGCGTCACAATTAAGAGAAGAGCATTTTTTCGAAATTTATAAGAACATTATTTAGAATAATTATACTCATCAGCGAAAATTGTGCTCCGAAAATTCAATTTGTTCCTCAATTAAAAGTGATTTTGCAATAAAAATTACGTTTTCCGCAATTCTATGCCTACTTTCCGGCAGAAATATTAAAACATTGTTTGTTAGCCAACTAATTTGTAAAACGACAGCAACTGTAATTGAAATATTTTGTTGACAGCAGCAAATTAAAGTGTAAACAGCAACAAATAAAAAGCCAAATATGAAAATATTGCATACCTATAGGCGCTTATATCATAAATTATTCACCATTGCTGTAGAGTAACTGCAGCAACTTTAATATATATTATTTTATAGTGCTTTCCATAGAATTTCAATATTTTTTGCCAACAAATTTTATCATAAAATTATTTCGCCTGAAATTATTGCATATTTTCAGGCTGTAATACAGCTTATCAAAAGCTGCAAGCCTTAATTAAGCATTTTTGCATGCATAATATGGTTAATATGTTCTTCATTGCATTAACATGGTATATTGTTAATAAATAATTACGGGCATTGCATACTTATGGGCTAAAGTGAAATTTGCTTGTAACTGCAAGCTATGGTGTAAGTTTAATGTAATAAATTAAAGATTTACGGCATTGTGCCAAACGAATTACACAGAAATATTTAATGTTATTATAGTCGAGCTTATTATAACAATGAAGCATACTTTCAGGGTCTTCAGCCTTAAACCTTGTATGCGCAAGACCTTTGGTAGTCTGGAAATTAAATTATTTTACTTTTCTGTGCACTTTACACTTGCATTTGTACAAGTTGTGTTCTTGTAAGCATGCAATTAATGCTTGCAAGCATATTGTGTAGCATAGTTTTACGCGCGCTGATATTTCATGTGACTTTTCGTTAATTTTTCGATGAGAAAAGCGATTTTATGTAAGTTTATAGGCATTTTGTGAGAAATGAATTTTGTCTGCACATATTTTTCAGCATTTGATTAGCATAGCATAGTATTTGGCGCATTTTCTAAAACACAAAAAAAAAAAAAATGAATCTTTTTAGTTGCATTTGCTTTTTGAATAGTTCTGTTTTGTAAGATATTTCTTTTGTTGTCAGTTATTCTATTTAGATCAGTTTTTTCGCAATATTGCATACTTTTGGGCTTGGAAGACAAAATTTGATTTCATATAAAATTCATACGTAAGCATGATTCAATTAAATTAATTGCAACGCCTATTTGTAAAATATTCATAAAATAACTTTGTTATTATATTATACACTGCATACTTTTAGGCTCATATCAATATATTTTCCGTTTGGCTTAGAATTAAGATTTTGTATGCTTTACTTAAAGTGCTACTTTTCAAATTTCTGCCCAAGTTTCGAGAAACTTTTAAAGTATTGCATACTTTTGTGCTTGGAAAAAATTAGTATTTCTACTACAAACAAATCACAAAGAATGGCAATGCGCTTATATATTTGTAGGCGGCAAACAATTACCTTGTTTAGATATTGAAAATTTTAATTAAAATCTCCCAAAAGTATGCACAACAACCACATGACCTTCTAGTAGCATTAGTAGCAATGAAATATACAGACTTTTCGCCCTTCCAAGAGCGACCGCAAACTTTGACCTGGTGACCTAAACGCTTTGTGCGTACTCAACCATACGAAAATGGCAAAGAAATTGAAAGTATGCCTGGCAGCGCCTAAAATTATGCTCAACAAGAAGTAGTCTAAAGAAAACAAATAAACAAACGGCAGCTTTTGTAACTTTGTGCGCCTAAAATGCCCCATCAACACTTTGAACTTGTTAACCCTTTTACTTTCACTTGATGTGATTTTGCACAAACGCGCTGCTGTCGCACGCAGGCAGCCGCAAAAAGCATGGACTGTGTCACTTTTTGTGGGGCGTTAGTTGAGTTAACTTCGCAGACACGCCCCCCACCCACACACAACGCATGGGAGTTTATTAAAATTCTTAGAAAATCCGAATAAACGCCTCTTCGTCTCATTTACAGTTCAACGCAACTGCTGTTACTGAGCTTGTAAGCTGCATGTTTTTCTTTTTGGGTCTAAGCTTGTTGTGGTTTTGCTGTAGCCTACTTTTCGCCGCGAGTAAAAGGCTTTTCTGTGTGCCTTTTTAGCAAATATTCAGGGCAACAGTGGTTGTAGACTCAATGTGTTGGCATTTCAGTGCAGAATTAGCATGAATTTGATATCCAAAATAACTAGAAATAGAACTTTAGTAAACTTTTAAGCGCCTTAAATGTGGCTACAGCTGTTTGGGAAAAATCAGAAACTTTTGGCAGGAATCAATCAAATATTTAGATAAAAAAGGAGAATTGAAGGCAAATGAAATTGAATTTCAGTGGAAGCAATTACTTTATATTTAAAGATTTTTCTACGCCGCTAAAAGTGTGCTAAAAAATAAGATATTTCGCTGCTTTAGCTCTAGAATCTACATAGAAAAAAATAATTTGTGAAAAATGTGATTTGGCTCCCAAAAGTATGCCACAAATGTTATGAAAATGTTTGCTAATTATTTATGCAAGTAAAGTATTTATTTATCCTAAGGAGTACACACTTTGCTCTCACTGTTGAACATTTCCAAAGGATTTTTACCTTCATGCCTATTTTCCCAAATTTCATTATTTCCAAACACTCTAAATGAGTACTCCTGACTTCAGGGCATATGCTCTTGTGTAAAATAAATTTTAAATCACATACAGTTAATTAAATTGCTTACACACCAACTAACACGATCTTATCGCATTAGCAATAATCAATGCGGAAATGATTGTGACTTATGCCTGAAAGTATGCCACACGCCACACGCTATATATCACTAAGCAATAGAGTGCGCAGAGCGGCAGCACGCTATGTACAGGCACAACTTATAATCATAAAAAATATATGTAAACGTATATAAATATATATTAACATAAATATAAATATGTAACAGTTATAGGCTACTTTTAGGTACTTAAATCAAACGAAGCTTTCAGAAGCACGCTAAACAGGTGGGTGGGCGAGTCTATGGAAAAGCTAATGAGAAACACAACACTTGCATAATATTTTTACACAATGAAAACAACAACGCTAACATTTTAAGGCACGCTAAAATGCATTCAGCCAAAATGTATACCTTAAATTACGGCGACAACTTAAATCCCTAAAAAAAGAACGCACGCAACGGCATAAATGAGCCTATAAATACATTAAAGAGGCTCACACGCGAGGTCTGTATATAAAGAATAGCTTTCGCAGCAAGTGTCGACGCCATTTTGAGTATGCCCAAGAAATGTAACGCCTAAAAGTAACAACAACAGGAACAGTGTGTGACCGAAAGACTCATTAAATAATAAACTCACGTTTTGCATGTTTAAAACCGGCGCCTAAAAGGTCTTTAAAAGGAAGCTGATGAAGGCAACAAGCTTCCGGCGGTAAAGAACGAGAAACCCTCTCATTCTAGTACACAAAACATTAAAAGAAATAAAACACATTCATTTATTGTGCCTACTTCCAGGCGCATGCACATCTATTTCCTAGCAACTCAGTGAACAATTAAATGTTTTTTTATAACACCACCCGTGCACACTAAGTAAGCACTAACCAGCCATTTGCAGCAGAAGCACTCAACTTATGCATGCTTGAAGGTCTGGCTTTCAGCTTTCCCCTTTAAATCTTTAGACATTTCTTGCCATTTTCTTACCTGTCTCATAGCTTACTCCCTCATCTTACTTTTTATTACACTATGGCATAAGCAAAACATACATTGTAGCCACTCGCAGGCGCACAATTCGCAAAGGTATCACCTTTATGTTAATGTCCTGCTAAATGTGTTTAGACACATAGCATACGTCTAGGCTCCAGAGAAATATATAGCGATTACTTACTATGCTCGCATTAATTTTTGAAAGGTAGTGTGTTTTGCTTATCCAAGAAAAAGCTTGTACTGTGGGTTTCTAAGAAAATAAGTATAAATATGAGCCTAAAATTATGCTAGAAATATTGATATAGATTTTTAACTCGTATGGCTCAGCTAGAAATTATTTTTGCAGCGTATTACTTAAAACATATGCTAAATATTTGCAGTTTACGCACTCTTGCTGTACAAAATAAAATTACATATGCCTAAAATTATGCTACAAATATGCAAAAACACAATTTATATACATTTTTTTATAATTGTTTTGACAGAAATCATTTAAAAGGACTGTCTAAGATAGCCTTAGCTTAAAAGCTGTAGATCTGCGCCTAAAATATGCTAAAAATTTAATATACAACTTTTTAAATATCTATACAGCACACAGTATACAAATTAAGAGATTTTATAAAATACTGAGTCGTTTTTAAGCTTAAAATCGTCTAATTAGGTTTCATAGCTCCTAAATGTATGCAATTATTTGAAATTTTTAGTTGAATTATAAAATTTTTACCTACACTACACAAAGTATACAAAGAGATTTCGAAAAATCGTAAAAAATATTTACAATTAGATTAAAGTCATCAAATTAAATTGCATAGCTCCTAAAGGTATGCAATAATTTAAAATTTTTATCTGTGTTTTAAACAATGTTCGCACATCAAAGACAATCAATATATATTTTTGCAGATATTATTTTTAATACTAGTATTTCGGGCTCTTTCTTAATATTTAGATTTCTCAAAGCGCCGAAAAGTATGCATTACAATTTTTTATAAATGCAATGTTCTCTAAATAACATTAATATTAAGTAGAGACGATCTAATTGATCATGAAAATTGTTTTCTGCATAAAATTTAAACAAACGCATAATAACACTTCAAGCATTCAGCCTAAAATTATGCATTAGAAAGATTATATTATATAAATTGTTTATTTTAAATGGATTCGTTCAACTTTTTGAAAGTCTTTTTCTCCAATCTCCTTCAGAGCGGTAGATTCAAATATAATAATAACGATATGTTGCATTTAAAAAAGTTTCCTAAAAGTATGCAAGAGAAATTGTAATGTATAGGCTCCAGAGAAATGTATTTTTTTATGAAACAGTTATTTATTATGAAATAACAGTTTTATAATAATAGCGCAAGTTTCATGAAAAAATTAACTCAAATGCATCCTACAATTATTTAAAAAAAAATAAGCCGAAAAGTATGCAATAAAAAATTAAAAACTTTCTTGTGAAATAAAGTTTATAAGAAAGTGATATCTTGCATTAGGAAAACATCCTTAAAATATGCTACAAAAAAATTGTATTCTGTGCTGTGCGCCTAAAAGCACCTTACAATCACAAACTCATATAAACTTGCATGCTTTTATCTTCTAAACAATAAAACTAGCTCTGACGCTTTAATCCCCAACCGAATACCCTTATTCACGACTTGCGCCAGCATGTCATTAGTTGCCTTGTAGTAATTGTATTATAAATAAGAAAATAGAAAATTCAATAAACGTACTTTTCCACTACTTACTAATGCATGTTTATATGTATACTGAGCCACACAGGTGTATCAATTGCACATGTAGTGCCTTTCATGTGGTTATTGTAATATTAGATACATTATCGATTACTTAAGTGCCTACTTACAGGAGTCAAAGGCCCGACCATGGCTGCTGAGCGCAAAAGTATATGATATGTAGAGAATAGAGAGCTGAGTGTGAGCATGTGTGTGCCGCAATGCATAGATGCACACATACAACAACATATCTTGAGCAAAGGTAGAATCATTGCCTTCCATTAGGCGCAAATGCTGGGGGAAAATATATTATATAAAGCGACAGAAAAATGGTGTAGAAAGCAATCGAGTGCTCATAATTTCGCACAATTAATCTAGCCGTAGGGGAACTGTATGCAGCGGGGTGGAAAGTGTCAGACGGGGTTGTGTGCAAAATGCCTTTAGACTGCTACACACATGCATATTTCATGTCTTCAGCTATTGGCAAAGGGCAATTTTCTACATGACCGCACTGTCAAGAGTCCATTGAACCCAGCAGCAGTCATACACGCACACACACGCTTAAAATTTATAACTGTAAATGCCTATGAAACAGGTAGTGTATTATATTTACATGCCACAAGCGCCTTTTTTTGCTGCTCTGCTATGCTCCATCACGCACTCGCCGCCCCTTCCTTTGCCACCTTTTTGAAAGAAGTCTGCCTCCATTTTCCTCAACCCAACCGCACTTCTTTGTTGCCATTAACGCCTTTTATTTATGCTTTTCACACTCCGCCTTTTCTTTTGTTTATGCCACTTTTCTCGCAATTTCGCCCCTAATATCCTGTTGTGCCGTACTTTTCATGCCTAATGAACTAATTTCTTCGCACTTAGCCACCCGTCGGCCTCCTTCCTAATACTCGCTGTTTAGGGTCACCGTTCGATTTGAAATGAAATCAGCAATTCTAACCCTTTTCACACTTGGTTTGTATGTTTGTTTTATGCAGAAAAACAATCGAGCAGCTGCTTTTTTCCCAGCGAGTCTCAGAAATTGTTTAAAAATTGCTGCAAGCGTAAAAAATTATTGGCTTAAACCGCAAACCGCGCTGGTTGTTGGTTTCATGAAGACAAATAATAAATATTTTAGTATACCATCAGGCGCTGATTTAATTAGAAGGACTTAGCAGTGTGGCATCAAGGTGTATTTGAATGAATTTTGTGCACAATGAATAAGTCTGAAAAGCTTCTCTCATAGCAGATTTTCAAGAAAGCATTCTTGTTATAGAAAATATAAATCAATATATGTCTAAAATTATGCTAAAAATGTTCAAAAACACAATTTATGCAAATTTTATCGCAACTCGTTTTGTTGAAATTCATTTTTAAGCGATGTTATATAAGGCAAGGCGATAAAAGTTGTGGAGGCGCTGTATATCTCAGCCTAAAACTATGCTAAAAATATTTAAAGAAATAATTTATATATAATTTTATTCCAATTTGTTTTGTTAGCATCAGGTTTTAAATATTACGCAAGATATATCGTTGTAAGTTGCGAAGATGCTGTATATCTAAGCCTAAAACTATGCTAAAAATACGGAAAATAACATTTTTTATATATCTACCACAAACAATATGCAACAACAAATTCCAGCTGTAAAATTCTTAAAAATTTTTCTTAGTTTAAAATGTCTTATTATTTTATATCGCCTAAAAATATGCAATTATTTGTAATTTCAAACGGTTTTTGAAAAATTTGGCACATAAAATAAAATAAATATAAATTTTTGCAGATATTATTTTGAGCTCATTTCTTTATATTACAAAATGTATTTAGATTTTTCAAAGCTTGGCGATAAAAATTGCAATCATGCTGTATATCTCAGCCTTAAGGTATGCTAAATATATGGGAAACAACAGTTTTTAAGTATTTATCAAATACAATATACAACAACAAATTCGAATGGTAAAAATCTTAGAAATTTTTCTTGCTTTAAAACTTTTTTTATTATATAGCACCTAAAAATATGCAATTTTTTTGTAATTTTAAAAGGTTTTTGATAAAACTTTCGTACATATTTTTGCAGATATTATTTAGAGCTTATTCCTTAATAATAAAAAATGCATTTAGGTTTCTCAAAGCGCCAAAATGTATGCTTAAAAAAATAAAGCTTTATTTCAATTCAAAAGTATTGGAAAAAGGAAAGAAGTATTTCTTAAACTATTCTGTTCCTATTAAAGATATATTACAAAAATTTAAATAGAAATTTATTATTTTAATATTTAAAATATTAAAAAGCAAGTAAGGAAGGGTTAAGTTCGGGTGCAACCGAATATTTTATACTCTTGCAACTAGAGGATCGAAATTCAAGCAATTAAATATACAGTTGAACTTCGCTAACTCTAGTATTGAAACTTCCCTCGCATTACTGATATTCAAAAATTAATTAATAAACTTCTATCAAATTATTTTCCATAGAACACACCTAATTTCACACAAACGAAAGACTCACATGATACTCTATTTCTAAATAAATATTGATATACTATACACACGTACATATGTATGTTTGTATGAAGATGCATAGAAGTTTTCCAGCTGCCTTAGCGCATCATTCTCTGGTGACGCATTGAAAGCGGAAGTGTTATTGCACTTGAATAGCTCCTACCGACATTCAATTTGTCGACAAGTCACTTTGCTATTTTCTTCAATCAATTGCTTGTGCTTAACTCACTTTGAAATTCAAGCCGGGCATTGGCGTTGCCCACTCGGGCCATTTGGCTGCCATTTATGTGGCGTTTAACCAATGTACACTGGAGAGCGGCAGCGTAAATAATGAAAAATGACCGGAGAAATAATATCAACACAAGCAAAATGCTTAGAATTACTCAATGAAAACAATAGTGAAAACAACAATAACAACAATAAATAAAACTACTAATGATAAGCCAGCTGTAGAACTCAATAGCTGCTTGTTTGCATACACCTTTAGCGCGGCTGTAGCGTCAGCAAGCTGTGAAGAAACAGTGAGTAAGCAAGTGCACAAAAAACACAATTGCTTTTGTTGTTGTTCGTTCATTAGCTGCTGACAAATAATAAGTAATTCGATATTCATTTTTGTTACCCGCCATAATAGTCGCACATATACTTATGTACATATACGCATGCATACACATACATACTCACGTATTTACTACTCAATGCTATATGCAAAGTGCGTCGCTGGCGTCATATATACGTTACCCGCCTTTACCTCTCAACTTGTCTTAATTGTCTAGCGTAGCTTTTATGACGCCTTCAATAGCACTTTATCTAAGGTAATGAGTTATATGCTTGTGTAAACACGCACACACACCACCACACACTAATTTGCTGTTAAATATATTGCTGTTTGTAACATCCATATATATTTGCATAATTAATATAACGTATATATTTGTATATATGCTTATAAAAGTGCCTTAAATAGGTAGCTAAAATTAATTAATTATTGCAATGGAATTGCGACAACAGAGCAAAGTGCAAACGCATTGAAATTTTATTATTTACTTGTGAACATGTACATGCAAGTAATCCGAAAATCACTAGTGTGTAAGTAGTTTACGGATTTTAACTGTACGGTTGACAAAAAATGCGCTGAAGCACACAAAAATATGATGAATTGTAACTAGTTGGGAGTAGTCCAAAAACAACTAGTGTGCAACTAATTCATTCAATTGTTATAAAAGCGTGTAGAAGACAAAAAATTAATTCAGCACTCCAGAAAACTTAGTTTGTGACTAGTTGGTGAAGTGGTCCAAAAACAACTAGTCTTGATATAGTGCACTAATTTTGCTAAATTGTTGTAAAAACGTGTAAAACGCTAAAAAAAACTTCACTTGAGTTGGGGTAGGTAAGTTTGTAACTAGTTAGTGAAGTGCTCCAAAAACAACTAACTTTCAATTAGTTGTCTAATTTGCCTGAATTCTTGTAAAAACGTGTAAAATACTAAAAAAAACTTCACTTGAGTTGGGGTAGGTAAGTTTGTAACTAGTTAGTGAAGTGCTCCAAAAACAACTAACCTTCAATTAGTTGTCTAATTTGGCTGAATTCTTGTAAAAACGTGCAAAATGCTAAAAAAACTTCACTTGAGTTGGGGTAGATAAGTTTGTAACTAGTTAGTGAAATGGTTTCAATGTAACTACTGTGAAACTAAGGCACTGGTCGCACTAAATTATTGTAAAAACATTTTAAAGGCAAAGCAAGTATACTGAATTACTAAAAAGTATATTAGATTGTAACTATTTAGGAAAGTATTTAATATTTTATACTTTCACGTATCAACATATGCACTTAAAGGTTCCAAAAATTTCTTTGGAATAGGAGCACTGATTTTAGATAAAAGAAATAGTTTGACACAAGATCACTGATTTTAGATTGAAAATAATTTCCGAAAAGTAAGCGAAAATAAACTCTGCCTAATTAATTAGTGAACTAGTGAATATTTGTTGCAAAAAATTCACTGGAGTAATCCAAAAACCACTAGTATGTAACTAGTTCACTGTTTTGATGAAAAATAAATTCACTGAAGTGCAGCTGCTTAACGACTAGCTTCTCGGCTACATCCCTGCACTTCCTCTTTTTCAAAGGCGCTTTCGCTTCGCTCTCTGTCGAACGCTACCTCTTTTCAGCAATATGCTCCTCATTGCGATTAGCATACGATCTACGGACTAAGCCAGGCGTTTCAACTTCTCTTTCTTCACGCTGGACTTGCCTTCGAGACGGTTGCATATTCCGACCGCTGCCTTGTACCTCGCTTTTGTTTTCAACTCCTTCTTGCTTGGCTTTTTCCGGGTCCCTATCTTGTTGCCAGAGTTGGAACCCTCGATCACCTGCTCGGGAGTGCGGATAAGTTCTTCTCCTTTTTCTGCGTTTATACCGAACAGCGCTCTTCTTGAATTGTGAAACCCGTGCGCTGATATCCCAGTCCGCTTCGTTCCGTTGTTGATTTCCTTTTTCAGTTGTATGATTCCGGGGTCTCTATTCCTAGCGTTGAATACCTACCGCCAGGTACCTCATTAGCAATGGCCGTTGTTTTACCCATTCACCTACTTCTGAAGACGCGTATAAAGCAGGAATGATTGGCTCTATAACTCATATAGAGTTTATTTATTAAAAAATTAGAGATTGATGAATTAGAGTTGATGTTAGAAAGAGCTTTTTAACTTATCCTTGAACTGGAATCCCTACCAGAAAATATAGCTGAATCTGTCTTTTTAATATCATTAGAACATATTATAAGAAAGCTTTTTCAAATAAACTGTATTACGAATTAAAGAGTGTAAAACTAAAGACGCCTGATCCGCTCTAAAAATTTTCTATTCAATAATAATACCGGCTTTGACCTTGCGCAACACTTCATTACACCATTATTCTAGCATGAAAGCAGAACAACCGTCTTTATACCCTCATCAAAGTCCAGATACCCGCCTATATACACACATGCAGTATAACTGTACATATGTATTGGGTTATAAGGACAAAGTGTAGTTTGAAAATGATTTTCCAACGAATTGCCATCTCAGTTTATGCGACAATAAAACTAATTTGCTAAATGGCGCACAGAAATGTGCGAATAGTAATTACACATACGTTCCAACGCACATGGGTTCCACTGAAAAAGGACACTCCTTTGCAGTTAGTTTAGTGTGTATATTATCGAACTGCTATAACAATGTGTATGTGTGTTTGTGTCTCAGCAGATAATGTTAAGCGCCTGAACTTATTAACACGTCTCCCTAACGGTAATATCCCTTTTATAGACCCGCTCTGCTCTCTTCAGCTTAAGCCTTGCGATAAATCATGACGTTAATGGATTCAATTTTAACCATTTGAGAAATAGTTTTGTATGTGAAATTTGTGGTTGAAGGAAAAAAGGTGTCAGACACTTCACTAATGCTCGACTGAATTGAGTTAGATCTGAAAAGTTGGCTTTATGCGCCTATAAATGTGTTTTTGTAGCGAATTAAGCTGTAAATATTAAACGGGCGTTGAGTTAATTACACGCCAAAATTTCAATGGGGGTCAATGTAATAAATAACCCTAAATGTCAAGTAATTTATAGCACACTAAAAATGAGTGCAGTGAAAAGCTTTTTCCATACGAATAATAGAGAAAGCTTTAGCAGAAATTTCAAGTAATATATAATTAAATATAGTCTTAAAAATTTTCCGTAAAATAACTTTGTATAAAAAAATAATAATTAATTGAATACTATTGATATTATTTGATCGGTGAAAGCTCGCTCGTTTACAATTTTTATAAGGTTAACTTTTTTATCTTAGATCTTAGCTTTTGATTTCTTAAAAGAGCTTTTTGATGCTCTTTTTATACTTTAAATCACTGTTAAAACATTGAAACTATGTAAATAATTTAATTAGTATTTTTGATTTTCTCTCGAGCTTTTAACCTTTGAACTTAGCTGCTCTTTTTCACTTAAATCGCAACAATCCTTAGAGCTTTTAAAATTATTTAATGTTTTTGAGTACTTTTTTAAAATCTTCTAATATTCGTTAAAGCTGTTGCTGTTTAAAGACTTTATTATTGTTGTAAACAACGCTTATGTTAACAAAATAATCCTCAGAGCTTTTACCACTTTTTAATGATTTTGAATACTTTTTGAAATCTTCTAATATTCGTTAAAGCTCTTGCCGTGTAAAGAATTCATTTTTTTTTAGAAAATAACGCTTTTGGCAATAGAAAAAATCCTTAGAGCTTTTAAAATGTTTTAATGACCTTTAGCAAGTTTCGAAATCTTCCAATATTCAATAATATTTTAACTAACTTTTAGTAGAAGTTTTAGAGCTTTCGAGTTTTTTGTATTTTTTAAATATATTAAAACTTTGTTACTTTCACTTACTTCAAGAAGTTCTGGCAGCATTTATTACGCTTTTGCGTAAAATGTTCAAAAATGCCAAATTTTTGGTGACTTTAGCAAATACGCATATTTAGCTTAAAGTTATCTTAGAGCTTGGCTTTTTGGATTTTCTAATTTTATCAATAACAATTCTCATTCTTCTTGCAGTATTTAAAAAAAGCTTTTGAGTAGTCCAATAAATTTTAAATTTCCGACTAACTTCAGCAAATATTTTAACAAAAGTTATATTAGAGCTTTCGAGTTTTTAAAAATTTCTCGCATCGAAAGTATTTTTAACGTCTACTGAAAATTGAGATAATTTGTGAAAGCTTTCGAGTCAGAGCTTTCAATATCTTGACACAATTTCTCAAGGTAAGACACCTTACGAGTTTTAAATGCTTTCACAAATAACCAGAATTAAATACTTTCTGCATTTAGAAGTGTTAATAAAGCTTTGGAGCTTTTATGTACCTATATTACAGTTTTTGTTATCTCACTAACTTCAAAAAATTTTGACAGTATTTTTAAACGCACTTAAACTTTTATATTTTCTATGGTGGTATTTATAAAAGCTTCCACATTAAAGCTGTAATAATTTTAAAATTGTCTTTTGCAATAAAACATCAACCAAGTTTCAAATGTAAAATTTAAGCTAAAAAGCTTTTAAGTTTTAAAGTTTTCAAGAGCTTCTATTAGAAAAGCCAATTTATTAATCATTATTTGTTTAAGCCTTTACTTGTAATTTTCCAAAATAAAAGTCAATGAAAGCTAAAAAGCTTTTAAGTTTTAAAGTTTTCAAGAGCTTCTATTGGAAAAGCCAAATTATTAATCATTATTTGTTTAAGGCTTTACTTGTAATTTTGCAAAATAAAAGTCAATGAAAGCTTTCATGAAAGCTCTTTAACTATGTATTTTTTTTATTTCATAAATATATATTCTCCTTATTCTCACAAACGCTTATCATTTCCCCAAATTCTCGCAAAAATACGTAAATTATCATAAAATGCGCATCAATTTCACCAAATAACGGTAGCCAACAGCTTTTATTGACAGTGTGGCTGGTGGCTGACAAAAACAAGCAAACTTTCCATATCACATACCAGCTGTGCGTTTTACACCCCCAGTGCTTTAGTTTTCCCTCACACGTTTTTCAATACTTTTTCATTTTTTCAATTTTTTTTTTTGGTTTTTTTTCCCGCCTGACTTTGACAGTTTGAGTGCCTTTGTCAAGTTTCGCCCGCAAGTCACACATTTATTTTCAATTTTTTGTTATTGTTGCCATGTTTGTTTTTGCTATTAGCAATACTTTTTTATTTCGCATAATTTTTTTTGTCTGAGTCGCCGCAATAAATTTAAGTTTATGCCATTTAATCATTATTTGCAACAACGCCTTTTATGGCTAGTGGCAACAGTTGCCACAGCGCCTTCCCCGCCCAAACATAGTAACTGTAACTAGTAATCACTGCCGTTCCGAAATCCATATTTTTCACTTTGTGGGGGAGGCAATAAATTTGCCTTGTGCCTTAAATAACCAATAGCTTGCTGGTGAAGGTTGAATAGTAAAAGTTTTTATCGAAATATTGTTGTTGTACTATTTGTTTTCATTTTGCCGCCTTGCGGTCCACGTTATCATGTGCTTTTGTATTCGTTTCCCCGTAGTATACGCCTATCGAATATATCGCTATATGTAAAATGAATTATTGTGTGCGGCATTATGTCATGGGCATTGAGTTGATGAATATTCGGGACGTCGGTTCCTTGAAGCAAAAACTATTACAACGAGTAAAACCGAACTATAAATTAGAGTAACCACATTGTTTTTGGATTAAATTGATACAACGGCGTATATTTACCACTTTTATTGTAGCTGTGTTGAATATTTATGATTAAAATTTCTGTATTTGGGAGAAATTAACGCTAGTTGAATAGTTTTGCACCGAATTTTGGAGTTTTAAGTGTAATAAATAATCATTTGTTTCATAGTAATGAATTTAGTGTAAATTCGAAACAAATCTAGAAACAAATATTCTTCATATTTTTTCACTAAATTGTTAAAAATTATTAAATTTCACTGAAAATTTTAAATTTTTTCATAACCTTCACTTCCTTACATGAGCTTTAGAGCTTTTGTGTTTCCAAAAAAGCTTTCAAACTTTCATAAATATCACGCTTTTAAAATAAAAGTATATAAAAGAAGAACTGTTATCTATTTTACATGAGCTTTAGAGCTTTTGTGCTTCCAAAAAAGCTTTCGATCTTTGATAAAAATCACACTTTTAAAATAAAAGTATATAATAGACAATCTTTCCCGTTATGAACTTTGCAAAATTCGTATATTTTCTTTTTTCTAATGGCAAAGCTTTTATTATTTTTAATGAGCTTTTAAACTATCATTCTGTATTGAAATAAAAGCGTATAAAAGATAATTCAGTACCTTTCTGAAATTCATTACCACTTATCTTTTTGCTGTTGTAAATTTGTTTTTTATGATTTCCAATAAGCTTTTAAACTTTCAAGTATTCCCACGAGCTTTAGAACTTTCATAAATAGCACGCATTTGTAATAGAAAAAAGCATTCGGAAAATCTCAACGAAAGCTCAGTGAATGTGAAACCAATTTCAAAAAGCTCCGCAGCTCTTAAAAGTCCTATATATTATATAGCGCAACACTACTGTCCTGCAAGCTTATATTCATTTACTTTATATATATTTGTAAACAATTTTCTAAAGAATTCAAAATTACCGCAAAGCAAAACAAAACAACCATTTTACCTTTCAAGTATTTACGAAAAAGTCAAGTGGCTGACAAAAGCGGAAAATAAAATTAAGATAATTTAATGTGAAGTGCTAAGTAGTTTGAAAAACGATTATTGGGAATTTTAAAATCTAACGTACGCCTACATACATATGTATTTTAAAGTTGAAATTGAAGTGTATTTTTATAATTATGGAATTCTATTTAATTTTTATTCATGTTGGTATGTATTTAACAAAAAAAAAATGTTTGTATGCCAAAAAGCTTTTCGTTGGAATTGAATAAAAATTTATAATTATACCAAAATTAATCTTGTTAAGTAATAATAATAGCTTTTATAGGCAAACACAAGTGGACGATATTAAATTCATTGAGTTTCTAGGTGCCTAGCTGTATTTTGCTTAAGAAGCTTAAAGCACAGAGCGTGAAAAAATTTTTTTGTTAACCAACTCCATTTTTGTGGCATTAATCACGTTAAAAATAATTTTTTTTTTATTTTTTTATCACAATTTTTAAATTTTTTTATTAAAAGTATTTCTTTTTATTTGTGTGATTTTTATTTGATTTTATTTTTCATTATTTATTTTATAATTTATTGTGATTTTTTTACTTTTTCTTTATTTTATTTTGCTATTAATATATTATATTTACATTCATTATTTCATTTATTTTTATTTTCTTTTTTTTATTTTTTTTTTACTTTTTTTTAATTTTTATTTTTCTAATTTTTAATAGTTTGTTTAAAATTTTTATTAATTTGTGAAATATTTTTTGTTTAATTTTATTATTTTATTTTGCTTTTTATATGTATAATATACTTTTTTAATTTTTATTATTTTTTTTAATATTTTATACATTTTTATTATTAATTTTCTTAAATTCTTGTTAATCTTTCATTTAATTTTTCACTAATTTTGTAATTTGTGAAATATTTTTAATTTCTTAATTTTTTCTTTGTTTTATTTTTCTATATTTTTTTAATTTTTATTATTTTTTTAAATTTATTTTAATTTTTTTTTAATTTCTAATGCTTTTTTTTATAAATTTATTTATTATTTTAATTCTCGTCAAAAACAAAATTTTGGTAAAAGTTTTATTTTTTCCATCTTTCCTATTTTAATTAATTTTAGTTTTAATTTTATATATTTTTTAATTAAAAATTTTAATATTTTTTTATTCGGGTATTATTTTTTTAATATAGAACATGTCGTTTAATTCTTTTTAATAATTTAGCTACTTTTGCTTTATTTTTTATTTCATCTTGAATTTTATTAAACAATTTTTATATTTCTTCTTTTATTTTTTTCTCACACTTCTAATATTATTTTGAACTATTTATATTATATTTTTTTATATTTTTATTTTTTAAAATTTATTATACCATCTTTATTTATTTTACAGTTTTTATCTCATTTTACTAATTTTTTTTCATTTTTATTTATATTTTAATTTTTTTATTGAAATATTATTTTTATTTAAATTGATCCTATTTCTTTATTAAAGTTATTTTTTATTTTAATTTTTTTTTTATTTTTATGTTTTTTTTTTTGTTGCAATATTCATGTAATGTGTCTAACGTACATTTCTTGGAATTCCTCAAATATTCCACTCAATTATTTTGCTTTATTTCTCTGTACTAAATATTTTGCACATTGACCGTTTGCTTTGCTATATGTTGGCATGGATGTAGCATTTCATTTAATGTCATTTCACTTGGCCATCTGCTGTCAGACTCATTTACGCGAACGTCCGTCAACGTGGCGTTTAACAACAAGAAGCACAAAGTCAACACAAAACTTGTAAAACAAAATAAGATGAAAATCAAAAAACGAAAAAATTTACAAAAAAAAAATAAAAAAGAAAATAAATAAAAAAATTATACAAGAAGGTATTAAAAAATAAAAAAAGTTATCAAAAAAAAATAAAAACTTCAAATAAGTGTAAAATACAAAAAAAAAAAAATAATCCAAAAAACACCGTTAATAAATAACCAGCAAATGCAAAACAATTTGCTGGCAAACGTCACCATTCAACAAATGTCAGCGCAGCCATCAAAGCGGCAAAGTAGCGCTGACAGTTGCGCTCATATTGCCTGTGGCCGAAGACATTTCGTAGGCACTCATTCACCAATTTACTGACTCACGCGAGCACCACACTCATGCAGCCACTTAAAGCAGCTTTGTACATGTATGTGTGTCAGTATGTTTTGTTTCAACATTCCGTCAGTTTGCTTGAGGTGTATTTCCTTTTTTTAGCCTGTTTTAGTTGACAGTTTAGTTGTTTTCGACTTTTGCGCCACACGATCCTCTGACCATTGTTTTTATTAGTTTATTTGTCTTATTTGTTTTGTTATCATTTTCATAGACATTGTTTGCATAAAAATAGCGTGTAAATAAACAATAAGCTAAGTTTGTGTAAACATAGCATTGTTGAAATTGAATTTGAAGATTTTTTTTCAACAATTAAGCTCCACAATAACAGCTACTGACACTTGCAGTAGTGTATTTTTAGGCGCCTTAGCAAATTTTAAAAGTTTTAAGCTACAGGAAAGATAATGTATACAGGTCAATTGAAAAAGACACGCTACACATGATAAAAAGAGCAACATTACTGTACCTGAGACATGTCGTGCCTAACATTCTTAACCTCAAAAAATTTCACTGAAAGTTCAAAACCACAAAACTGATCCATTTAGTGTCAAGAACGTCACTAGCTCAATCATTTAGGGTTTGTTTCTTTACGGATTTTCAAAGAAGACGATACAGATTCTGTATAAGTGGCAAATCCGTTTATTGGCAACGATGAAAGCTACTGTAATCCGATGTAGAAATCCGTAGATTCAATTTAAAATGAAATATTTCCAAAAAAAAAGTTATTCAGGAGATGCTAGCGAAAGCTTTCAATGAAAAGCTGAAATGAAAGCTCAAAAGCTCTGTAGAAAAGCTCTATGAAGCTTAAGTAGTGAGAAAACATTTTAGTGAAAGCTCAAATTCTCAGAAAAAGTTCAGTGATTTCTAATTAAGGCTCACAGAAACATTGTGAAAAAGCTGAAAAGCTTTCAAAAATAAATTTTAAAAGAAATATATAAAAAATTACTCTATAAACGCAAGCAGAAGCTTCGAATATAAAAGTGATTTAAAAGAAGTTGAAGTGAAAGCTCAAAAGCTTATTAAAAACAACCCTTTGAAGCTTTAGTAGTGAGAAAACATTTCAGTGAAAGCTGAATTCTCATAAAAAGCTCAGCAGTTTCTAATAAACGCTCACAGAGAACATTATAGTGTGAAAAAGGAGAAAAGCTGTCAAAAAGCTTTCAAAAAAAGTCTTCTAAATTGAGCCAGCACGCATGAAAGTTCACAAAAGTCTCTAAAATATCTTACAAAGTTTGGTAGTATGAAAAATTCATGTAAAAGCTCAAATGCTCTAATAAAAAGCACAAAGTTTACAATGTTCGATTTTGACTATAGATAGAAAAAATACTTGGTTTTCTACTTCACAAATTAGTGAACTCTACCATAACTACACCTTAATGACTTTAAGTTCACTTTTTCCTTCTAAAAATGTTCAAATAATTAAAACTCCATATTTATGGATATTTATAAGCCTAGGCTTGTAGACCAACTTTATTATTTGGTTCGATATATGTAGCTTTCTTTTGGTGTAATTTTTTGCCTTAGGAACTCTGCATTACTTATAAAAATTTCTTTCTACATTCATCGTGAATTTTTAGTTCATTTATGACAATATTTGATACAAGTATAACAGTATAACAGTTTTTATATTAGTATAACAGTCTTTGAAAACGTTAAAAAGCGATTTCTTCATTTTTTTGACACAAATATTTATTATAACGTTTTGTATAACAGTTATTTTGTCAGTATAACAGTTTATAAACATTTATGCACAAATGATATAATTTAAAATTGGGTTCATATAAAGCATTTAAATTATAAAAACTGTGTTTTAATGTCTGTATAACAGTTTTTATAACACTTTTGTGATGTGATAAAAATGTTTAGTGAGATAGGTGATAGCTCCAGTAGCATTAATATCTTTGAAAATCATAAACTATAGCATATTAAAATTATCACACTATTTGCACCAATGTTTAAGAAGGTTTCTTCACAATTCTAAAAGTAAATTTTTATTCCTACCAAATGAGCAAATACCTGCTCTAAAAACCCATAAAGCGTGCTCCTAACGAACTAAGAGCGTTAGCTTCTCATAAATTCATGCTTTCATTAAACAATTTTTATAATTGACTTACTCACCTTCTTATTTACGCCAAAATGCGTCAGTTGCTGCTTCTTCTTGTTGTTTTCTATTTAATTTTGTTCACTTCACCACACCTGTTTCGAGGTTTGCTGCACGTTTTATTTTTATCATTAACCTTAGACTCCACTTTACACTACTTTATTACCACCTTTTGCTGTTAATTCTTCGTCTGCTTCATTACTTTTTATTACAATTATATTAAATTGGTTGTTATTGTTGTTGTGGTTGTCATCATCAGCTGTCGGTTCAGCCGTAGGCGCTGCAAATTACCAACCAAACAACAACAATGAGAGACTGTGAGCCGGCGTTACCAACGCACACGTGCAAAGTACGCAGGCGACTTTAAGTAAACTTAATTTTCGAGTATAATATTTTAAATTATTTTTAGTTATTATTAATTAATTTTAATTTTTATTAATTACATTTAATCTTTATTAATTTTTTTAATTATAAATAATTATTTTTAATTTTTAGTATTTTTTATAATGCAAATTTTTAAATCTTGCAAAATATTTGTCAACTTCAGCTAATTTCCACGGTAAACACTTTCATGTGATTTGCAATATTTCCAGGTTTTCCACAACTTTTACTTTCAATTATACATTCTTTGGTGGGATTTTTTAATATTTTTGTTTGCTTATCAGCCACTTATTTATTACTCACTAATTCACTTGTCGCCGCTACTATTTTGCACTTCAATTAGCTGCACTTTTATTAATTCAATTGCTTGCGTGTCTCCGTCTTGTTGCCGAAGCGTGATGTAAAGCTGCAAATATTATGGTAAACTGTATTAGCAAAAAAAATAGTAATTGGCATACAACTTTAAATACATATCAAAAGCGTAATGCGCGTATATAGTCAGCCACGCGGTTGCTGAATCTTGATAAAATTTCCGCGTTCGATGACGAAAAGCTGAATGTTTAGCGACCACAAATATTTGGTCAAGACAGTGGTGGCGGTGTTTGGAGGGGGATATAGTTTTAATTAAAACAGCAATAGATGCATTTTGATGTAAACTAAATGCATTTGATCAAAATTCGCTACAATATAACTGGTATAACAGTTTGTATAACAGTTATTAAATTTTAGTTTAATATGCTTTATGACATAAAATGCCATTTATGCAAATTAAAAGCATTTTAACAACCATAAATGCAAGAAATTTTGCATAATGCCTTGTATAACAGTTATTAAATGTATTTTTACGGCATTTTATATTTTTATCCTTCCAATTTATCGTCATTGATCAAAATAAATACAAATGAATAAAACTGAATCCGATATAACTTGTATAACACTTTGTATAACAGTTATATAAGAAATGTTAACGTTCTGTAATTTTGAATTTTAATGTTATATGAAATCCAGAATCAAATAACGTTGTTTAAATTTTTAGGTGCTGGCGTTTCACACACAAAACATACATATTTGTATAATAGCTCATATAGTTGTCTAAACAGCTGTATAACAGTTGATAAGAGTATTGTTTGGCACAAGAAATTTACTTTTTTGTTATAAAATGGGGTATGAAAGCGGCGAAATAATTGGTGGCGGTTTGAATGCAACAGTTTTATATTTTTCAGCCAATATAACAGTTTTATATATAAATTAACATAAGCTTTTTATAGCACTGGACTTGTTATAGGCTATTCTTAACACAGAAAACAACAGTATAACAGTTTTTTATAAAAGTATAACAGTTTATAACAATTTCTCTAGTGCTCTAATAATACTATTATGTTGCTAAAGGTGCTTTAAATGAAACAAAAGAAACTTTGGAGCATTAAGTAGCCTTTTAAAAACAGTTTTTATTACCATAAGTTCTAATTTCGTTGCCAATATAACAGTTTTGAAAATAAATTAATATTAATTTTTAGCGCAAAAACAGGTTTTGTAGGTTTATACATAAAATACAATTGTATAACACTTTTTATAACAGTATAACAATTTTATAACAGTTAATTATTGTGTCTAGTAAATTTTCAACGTCAAATTAATTTGTCGTTTGTCTTTTAAACAAAGTTAAAGTCCTTTGTGAAAAATCTGCCACAGTGAAAAATGTGCGATTTTCCATAGCAGCATTGCTGCTATTAAATTTTCTTTCATTTCCCGCCTGTAAAATATATTTCCTCCGCCCGCACGCCACTGCACATAACAGTCATTTAGTAGACGTAATTGTTTGGTTTGTTGTTGTTGCTTTAAATTGCTTGTTTTATTACGCTGCGCTACTCTCGCTCATATCGCTATCGTCTTTGAAGTTGTTACACTTTTTTTCCAATTTTATCACGAACATACAAACATATGTATGTATGTATATATTATTATATGAACATATATATATATGTATATATATTATATAGAGTAATTTGTATATCGAAATTTGTTGTTGTTACTTTCGGCTGCTTGCAAAAAGCAAACGTTTTCGTATATGCATATATGTACATATGTATAATATTTGTTTGTATGTAATATATGCCAAATAAATTAAAATTTCTTGTTTCACTACATCGCCTCTGTTTTTGTTGTTGTTATTTTTTACTATTGAAATTTTTGCTCCACTTAATCTCATTACACACAGACATTGTTTGCTGTCGTTTGGTGATTTTGCTTATTGTTGTTGTTTTTGTTTGTTATATTTTTGGTGTTGTTGTTCATATTATTTTTGCTGTTGTTGCTATTACTTTAACTAGTTGTTGTTGTTATTATTCTTGCACAACTGCGTTATCTTGGCGTGTTTTCCCTAAGCAATGTAGAAACTCCAAGTATTTTTAACAGCGAGAGAAATATTTTCTTGTTTGATTATTTCGGAAGTAATGTAAATATTGTGGATTTTAATTATAAAGTTAGGAAAATGGTTTTGTTTGTTATTGTGTGAACGCTTATTGTTCTAAAAAATTGTAAATCTTTTAAAAAGTATGCCAAATCCGCTTTGGTTGAACAAAAATTATATTAATGTTTAAATTTTTCAATGAAATTATTTGTTTGCCTGGACAATCTTTCCAAATCGTTCGTTTCGTATTACGAAAATTCACGTTCTGTAAATAATGTGTTTCGTGAACTTCGTTCAACTTATGGTCAACACAATCGGCCTAGTGAGTTTATTATTCGCAACACCAGCACCCATCTTGAGACCTACCATTCATTACTGGATAATAATATTCGACCGAATAGACCACGTTCAGCACGCAGTGAAGAAAATATAATAGCCGTTGCTGGGCGTGTACACGAAGACCGTGGAGAGTCGATTCCCAGCAACTTGGCTTGACTTATGGAACCACTGTACGCATTTTATGTCGAGATCTTAAATTAAAAGTTTACAAAATACAGCTAGAAGCAGCAAGAACTGAAGCCTTTCCAAGCGACTTCGCATCGTTCTATGAAAAGTTGAAAAGTTCCAAGAAGATCCAACGTTTTCGAGCCAAATTTTGTTCAACGATGAAGCCAACTGCTGTTTCAATGGGTATGTAAACAAGTAAAATTGCGGCATTTTGGAACAAAGAGCAACTTGAAGAGATTCAAGAGCTGCCATTTCATCCAGAAAAAAACAACGATTTGGCTAGTGGAACCATGGGTTAAAATTTCTTCAAAAATTATGCCGGTAAGAACGTAACCGTCAAGTGACAATCGACTATTTGATGCCTGAAATTGAAGCTCGAGATCTCGGCGACATTTGATTTTAACAAGACGGCGCCAACTCTCACACAACGCATCAATCAAGGGATTTATTGAGAGAACACTTCAATGAGCAGATAATTTTTTGCTTCGGTCGATTGGCCACCAAGATCGTGGGATATCATACCGTTACTCTTTTCCATGTAGGGATATGTAAAGTCTAAAATCTATGCGAACAATCCCGCTTCGACTCAGGCCTTGGAGCAAAACATCGCGCGTGACATTCGTGACAGTTACCAGTCGAAATGCTCGAACGAGTCATCGAAAATTGGACTCAACGGATGGGCCTATTGAGACGAAGCCGCGGCCAACATTTGAAAGAAATAACCTTCAAAAAAAAAAAAAAAAAAAACAATGCCAAAGAATGATCTTTTGAATGCCCATTCCCATTCCATTTCCCATTAAATTTTTATTTTCTGAGTTTTTTGTTTAAAAAAAAATTAGGGAACATCGAAACATATCACTTTATAAATGGGTTCCTTTTATTTATTTTTTTGAATTTTTTTATAATAAAAAATATTTATTTAAAACTAATTCATGTTTCTTCTTCTTCTTTCGTAACCTAAATTACACTTATTAAAAAAAAATACTTTTTCTCCAAAAAAAAAATCCCCGAAATACAACCTTTCGAACGAAAGTACACAATTCAGACAGCAACAAGCACAACCGCAAGCCCAGCAAAGAGCATAATACTTAAAAAAAAAACAACACACACACAAATTTTCGCATCTGCTTTGCATACACAAAAGTAAAATGAGTACTAAGAATTTATAAACACAAATAAATATTAAACAAATAAATAACTAAGTAAGAACAATTTATGCATGCAAGCTATTCGCTGGCAATTACTCAGCGCAAGCGCCTCTCGCCTCCCCCTCATAATGATAATGCGCGCATTTCGGCACACACAGTGCATAATTTACACTCGCTTGCGCCCGCTCCGCTCCACCGCCGGCACCGGCTGCGGCGCAAGGCCTACGCTCCCACCTGCAGCTTGCCGCTGCCTAAACAGACACGGCTCGCCTTGCCTTGCATTGCTTTGCCAGCTATCAATCAAATTGAGTTAGCGTTGCTCCAAATTACTGTGCTCGCCTGGCCTCACCATGCGCTCACTCGCGCTCGCGCTCTTGCTCTTGCTTTATCGGTATTTGTGCATATCTTTGCTTCGTTATCGCTTTTTTCGGCCCCTCCACGTTCAACACTCTCTATAGCGCCCGCTCTATGTTTCTATATTAATTCTTGCTCTACGCTCGGCTGATCGCGGCTCTCTGTATACATTTCAGCACAACAAAAAATAATTAAATTGAAAAGTGTTCAGAGAAAAAAATACTGCTAGAAAAGCGAAAACAGCGCGCAAATTGTTTATTGTCGGCTGAGCGGTGTAGAAAAAATGTGCGCCGATCACCACTTGCACGATCTTTGCACAGAGCGCGGCCCGGTACATGTAAAAATGTACGTTCGGCGTTCAGTGATCGTTAAAGTAATGCAATAAAATGCAAAAATTTGGTTATTTATCATGTAGCGGCGGCAATCGATCAGTGCTGATCATACACTGCCTTGATCACTCCCGTTCATGTGTTGTTTCTGCGTAGAGATCGCTGAACTGTTATACATACGTAACAATTTTTTATTTGTGGGTGGTTTAGTGATCTCCACAGGAAGGAGTGTTGAAATTTATGTAAATTAAGTTTAGGTAAAAAGTTGAAAGGCACGGGAAGGTGTTTGAGTACAGATTTATGACAACAGTGTGAATTGAGATGTATACAAAAGATCGTAGGTATTTATAGAACACTGCGCGCCCATAGAAATTAGATGGAACTAGAAAGTAAATAATGAAAGTGTCAATACTAATTATAGGCACAAATGTGTCGCTAAGCAAGTTGAAGCTTGATAATGAAAATAAAATTTACAAACCGCTTTACAGCCTGGCAACTTAAACTTTTGTGGGAAAACTTATATAACTTAAATAAATAGAAAATTTTTAAGGCGAAAACACTCATAGTTTTTATAAGACACTATAAATGTGTATTTTGTATGCTACACAAGCTTTTAAAAGTATGTATAACAATTTGTATAACAGTTTTATATAAAAAGTAGCAATTTTTTTAATTCCGGTGGCTAAAAAAAATTGTCGGTATAACAGTTGTATATAAATTGTAAAAATTTTTCAATACCAGTAGCCACAAAAACTTTTAATAGTCCATATAACAGTTTATATAACAGTTTTGTAAACAGTGTAACAGTTTTTCATAACATTTTCTAACAATTTCTCATACATATGTACATACATACATATACATATATATTATTACAAATGTGCCATTATGCAGAGTCGGAGCAATGAAAATAAAACGAACAAACAGCTGTCAAGCCCATTAAATTGCATATATTTTTATGGGAGAACTCACATAACTTACAAAAGCTAGAAACATTTTAAGACAGAAATGCTGATAGTTCTTATAAGACGCTATAAATGTGTATTCCGGATGCTAAAAAAGTTTCAAACAATGTGTATAACAGTTTTATTGTATGTATAACAGTTTGTATAACAGTTTTTCATACCATTTTGATAACAATTTACACATTAAATAATATTAAAAATATGTATCTAAGCAATTTGGATCTTATTATTGAAAATAAAACGTACAAATAACTTTAAGACTTATCAATTTGGATATTTGTGGGTAAAGCTACTGCAATTTAAAAAGAGTAGAAGAATTTTAAAGTAAAAAACGCTCATCGTTCGTATAAGAACTATAAGTATATATATCTTGGATGCTACAAAACAATGTGTGTATAATAGTTTGTATAACAGCCAGTATAACCGTTTATTTCATACAGAAACTACATACTCCTTTTGAAATTTGTAGAACGGTTTCTATAACATTCAGTATAACTGTTTATTATATTCCGAATGCAGAAAATATTTTTGGCTAGCGTATAACAGTTTGTATAACAGTTTACTATTCAGTACAGTTTTTTTAATATTCTTTAAAATAATTTATATATTTCTTTGTTTATTTGTAATATATCTATATTTCCAATACTATTATTAGGCGTATAACAGTTAGCGTAACTATAAATGCTTTTCATAATTTGAAAGAAATGCACATAGTATGAACTTTTAACTTTAAGTACAAATCATAAAACCACCTTGCAGCTAGTTCGTAAAAAAACAATATAAGTAGTATAACACTTTAATACAAAGCTATTCGATTTTACAGCTAAAAATATTAATTTTTTATAAGACTTGCAGAAAGTGACTTTTCTTTTTGCTTCTTATATCAAAACGTATAGTTTTGAAGGTATTATGAAAACTGTTATACACATTTTTTTTTAAGAATATTTTTTATTTTAACTCAGTTTAAAAATTACATGAATTTTTTTTCGGGCCAAAATGCAATTTCCTCGCTCGCAGTATCGGCAATACCACACATGCCTTAATATATACATACATACATATGTACATACACACTCAAAGCAATACAGACCAAAGAAGCACAGTTACTCAGTCTGTTTGCCAATCAATCTGCCATTTTGTACGCCCGCTGGGCAGCTCAGCCATACTTGCAGCTTCTCAGCTCCACAGTTCTCGCCGTAACAGCCGCTGTGGATGTGGTCATTGTGTCCTTTGTTAGCCATCAATTTGTTGTTGTTTACTGTAGTCTTCCACGAAATTACTATCTCACGCGCACATCTACACATACACAAAGAAACAGCTGCATATTTCAATTTTCATACGATGTGAGACGAACTTTGGCTATCAATTGATTTGTGTGCATTTCCTGTGAACCCATGCAGTTAAAGAGCACGTTTGTATGTACATGTGTGTGTGTGTAAGCCGAAATCTCAACTGATCTGATTGACTATGTGGGTTGCTTAGATCGTTGTGATGAATTGTAATGGCTTTTGCGTGGTCGGTACGAAGCGGTGGGACCAGAGGAAGTCAAATTTCTGTTTTTGAAATTGTTGGGGTAGGATTTTATTTATATTTTTGTGGAAATAAGTTTTTTCGAAAGAATTTATTTTTTATTTTGTATCAATATTATTTTCGAAAAAAAAAAAAATTTTAAATTGCGTATAAAAAATTACTATGTAATATTACAGTCATATGCTTTTTTTCGAAAAATTTTCGAATTTTTTTTCGAAAAAATTGTGAAATTTTTTCCATGTTAAGAAAATAAATTTTTTCGAAAATGTTTCAGAAAAAAAATTTTGAAAATTTTCTTAAATTGCGTATAAAAAATTTCCATGTATCAATCATATGCTTTTTTTTCGAAAAATTTTCGAATTTTTTTTTCGAAAAAATTGTGATATTTTTTTCCCATGTTAAGAAAATAAATTTTTTCGAAAAAATTTCAGAGAAAAAATGTTTAAAATTTGAAATTTCCATGTAATATTACAATCATGAGCAGGCGCTCGCGAAATTTTATTGTGCTTATTACTTTCACTCAAAAATGCAAAAATAAATATTTGAAAAATTCTACGCACATCCATATGTATGTATATACAGCATCCTCATTCAACAATGCATCTGCCATGCAATAAAATTTTCGGCAACTTTTCGTTTCAGTCATGGAAATCAACATGCAGTCAGTTAAAGCAAACACAAAATCAAAAAAATAAAATAAAAATCATAAAAATGTATTGTAATGGATAAATAAATATTGGTATGGCATGTAGCAACACTGCATGGATCATTTGCCTAAAGCAATATACAATTCACACTTTACTTGCTGCATTAGGGGCGGCAGGAAGTTTGTAGATGTTAGAAAAATAGTGACACATGGCGATCAGCATGCATTTTCAATAGTGCAATCGAAAATTGGTGGGCAATTGCAATTCACAAACGATTGGTTTTTATGGCGGTGGGAGTAAAATTTTAGTGTTATATAAATAAATATGTTATATAAATAACTATAGACTTGTAAACAGTTTCGGTGACTAAAATATGTATAATTGTGAACTTATAAAAAATATTCCCATATGTCTCCGTATATTTTATACTTAGTGCAATAAAAAATCTTTCTCATTTTATACATATGTACATGTACTATGTATGTAAGTGTTATACAGTTCATTTTGTGCGAAGAAAAATAACTTTTATCTGAGAAATTAATATCAGAGCATAGAAATTTAACTATGTTTTCATCGTAAATAGTGTTTAAATAACTGTTATAAAGTGTTATACAAACTGTCATAAACTGTTATAATCAATTTAAAAGTAATAATAGTAAGCAATTAAACTAAGTTCACTTATAAACTGAAAAATTTGTAAAAAAAAATATAGTTCGAAAGTGTTATACAAACTGTTTTAAAGTGTTATAATCACTTGGGAAAGAAAATAGTAAGAAAATACACTCAGTTCACTTATAAACTGAAAATTTTGAAACAAATATTGTTTAAAAGTGTTATACAAACTGTTATAAAATATTATAAACAGCTGTAAAGTTATAATAATAAGTGTACTAACTCACTTCACTTATAAACTGAAAACTTGGAAACAAATATTGTTCTACAATTGCTATAAAGTGTTTCAAAAACTGTTATAACATATTATAAACATCTAAAAAATGATAATAGTAAGCGTTTAAACTTTGTTGTTATCGAAACTAAAAAGCTTGACACAAAAATACTGTTGCCAAGTATTATACAAACTGTTATAAAATAAGTAAAAAATTTAAATGGTGTTACAAAAACTGTTATACATAGTTTTACAAACTGTGATGTTAGGTTATAAATGCCTGAAAATTGATATTCGTAAGCAAATACACTTAACTCACTTAAAACCAGAAAATACTGTTCAAAAGTGTTATACATCAGTCCTAACGTTTAATAAACAATTAAAAATTTTCAAATTTCGTTTCTAAAGGTTTTCATTCACTACTCTGTTCCATTCATTACAGTTTGAAATATTTTATGTTTTAAAAATTTTTTAATAAACTCATAACAGTTATATAACAGTTTTATTTCTACCTATGTGTATTTTTATAACCTTTTTTAAAACTTTTCATTAAAATATTGCAAAAATTTAAATATTATATTATTGTATAACAGTTAGTATAACAGTTTGAAATTACGAAAATATTTTTTTTATTGAAATTTATAAAATTTATAGAAAATAAAAGATTCGCTCACAACCAAATATAATTTACTAAACAAATCATTTTGAGCTTTGTATAACAGTTTGGATAATAACAGCCGTAATTTTTTGCTATGAAAATTAATACTTTTGTATAAATCAAAGGTACTCCGGTGAAGCTAAAAATAATTTCGTTTTTAAAAATTCGTTTAAGACTTACATATGTAGTATAACAGTTGGCTGTATTAAATTTTTATTAAAGGTCTTCGGTTTAATGCAGTGCAAATCTGCATATATTTTGCTAAGTTTGCTCATTTTCTAACTTTTAGTATGTTTTAAAGCACCTTTCCGCTCTCCACGCCTGCATGTATGCTTTCATTATATCAATATTCAATTCACTATACTCGTGTATACTATATGTATATTCACCGCACAATTCACTGCAACAAATCCTAGTGAGTATAAAAGCAATCCGGCGCATTGAAACAATCCTTGAAACAACGCCTAAAAGTATGCAAGCACTAACAGCTGTTAACATGAAAATCGGGAAAAATAGCACACAAAGTGAAAGCAAAGAAAAACAATTTAAACGAGGCGTTGAATGCGCTGCAAAAATACTTTCGCTATTTCGCCATTACAAAGCGCTTGCAAGCACGCCTACAAGTATGCTTGACTTAGCAAGGATTTTGAGTGTACTTTTTTGCTTTTAAGCAGAAACTGCAGATGGCGAGGTGTGAGTTTTAGAGTTTTGTCTATCTTTTTTAGCTTTGTGTGGTTTTGGAAATATTGAAAACATTCCAGAAGGCTTCTAATTAAAGAAGCTTTGAGAAAAAACCGGGGGAAATAATAATGTACTACAGGTTTATGGGATTACATAAGAAGTTTTCAATTTTGAGAAAGAAGTTTATGGAGACGATGCTGTATCCGATCGTGTAGCGGAACAATAGTTTGCTCGCTTCCGTTCGATTGCGAAAGACGCACATCGCTTTGGTCGACGTAGCGTTGAAAAAGTCGATGAAATTATTGTAATGAATGACCAGAACAGTCACATAAGGAGCTATGACATCGCTAAGGAACTTAACATTCATCATCAAACGGTTTTTAACCATTTACAAAAGGCTGGCTGTAAAAAAAAGCTCGATGTTTGGGTACCACAAGAGTTGTCTGTTAAAAATTTAATGGACAGAATTAACAGCTGCGATTCTTTACTGAAACGAAATAAATCGAACCATTTCTGAAGCGAATGGTAACAGGAGACGAAATATGGATTAAATACGGTAATAATGTGCGAAAAAGATCATGGTCCAAGCGTGGTAAAGCTCAGCAAATGGTCGCTAAGCCAGGATTGACGTCTCAAAATGTTATGCTGAGTGTTTGGTGGATTTGGAAAGAATCATCCACTATGAGCTGCTCCAGCCTGGTTGAACGATTCTACATTTTATTGTCAACAACTGATGAGATTGACGCAAGCAATCGAAAAAAAGCGGCCATAACTGATCAAAAGAGAGGGCTTTGTCTTTCATCAGGACAACGCTAGACCTCACACATCTTTGATGACTCGTCAAAAACTGAGAGAGCTTGGCTGAGAAGTTTTGATGCATCCCTTAATGGAGTAAAGCCTGTGAAAATTATTTGTCGCAGTTTTTCGCCGAGAAACCGGAAAAATTTTACACTGATGGAGTAATGTCTCTAGCGGAAAAATGGCAAAAAGTGGTCGACATTGTTTGTTTATTTGTTTATTATAAATATAAAGAAATAAGTTGAAGTTTGATTAGAAATACAAAAACACTTTTTCGACTACCCAATATATAAAATTGCTTGATTCCGATGCTCTGGCTGACGTTTTACCACCTTAAGGGGTTACATGGGTCTACGGGTTTCAAAAAATCATTTTTTATGGTCTTATTAAATACTAAAACACCTCTAGAATATTGTCCTAAGTTACTTCGCGTGATAGTTTTGGAGATACAGCCTTGGGCACTTGTGCGCTCGAGGCCAGCTATGCTAAGTGCGCCGTCTAAACGCATTTTTCTCGAAACATGTATTTTTGAAGTCGATAGGCAAGATTTCTCAAGAACTACTCAACCGAACTTCATGAAATTTTACACAGGTCTTTGAGATACAATTCTTAAAGACTTGGACGACAGACTTTTTTCGATTACAACTATTTAAAAAAAATTTCGCGAAATTTTCACTGAAATTTTGACGTCGCAATGGCCAAGCTTAAAATGTTTTTTTTTCAAAAAATTTCAGAATTTCCTTGTTAATAGTGCGTGTTTATAATAATAAAAAATTCGAATAAAATATTTAATTTTTTATATGAAAAAAAAACAGTTAACAAATGCTGTTTTTTGCCCCAGGAAACCCATCTAAGCCCTTAATATACCTTTTTATTACTTTGTAGATTTTTTTCAATAATTATTTAACATTTTTTAAATTTTTATAATTTACTTACATAAAATTTTAATTTTTTTTTGATGTTTTTTCAAATTTTTTAATACTATTTTAACTTCTTAATAGTTTTTTTCTTTAATCTTCACATATTAATATTTTTTTTATTTCCTTCAATTTTTAGATTTTAAAGTTTGCTTCATAATTAATAATATTTAACTAATATTTTTTATTACTTGTGTTTTTTTTTCATTTTAAGAGTTTTAATTGTTTTTTAATTATTGTTTATAATTTTTTAAATTTTGTACAACCTATTTATATAACATAAAATTATTTGATACTTTTTTTAATTTTTTTAATATCATTTTTAGTTCTTTTTTTTTAATTATTATTTAATATACTTTAATATTTTTTTTTATTTCCTTCTATTTTTAGTTTTTAAAGTTTGCTTTATATTTACTAATATTTTTTATTGCTTGTATTTTTTTTTCATTTTAACAGTTTTAATTTTTTTTAATTATTATTTACAGTTTTTTTAAATTTTTTATAACCTATTTATATAACATAAAATTATTTGATACTTTTTTTTAATTTTTTAATATTACTTCTAGTTCTTTTTTCAATTATTATTTATAATTTTTTAAATTTTTTATAACCTATTTATATAACATAAAATTTTATTAGTACTTTTTTTAATTTTTTTAATATTATTTTTAGTTCTTTTTTTAATTATTATTTATATATTTTTTAATATTTTTTATAACTTCTATTTTAGTATTAAAATAAAATTTATATTTAATACTTTTTTTAATTGTTTTTAATATTATTTTTAGAGTTCTATTTTTTTTAATTATTATTTATAGTTTTTTTTAAATATTTTATAACCTATTTATATGAAATAAAATTTATTTGATACTTTTTTTAATTTTTTTAATATTTTATTAGTTCTTTTTTTCAATTATTATTTATAATTTTTTAAAATTTTTATAACCTATTTATATAACATAAAATTATTTGATACTTTTTTTTAATTTTTTAATATTATTTTTACTGCTTAAATTTTTTTCTAATACTAACCTTGATATATTTTTTTTATTTCTTAAAGTTTTTAGTTTTTAAAGTTTGGTTTATTATTACTAATATTTTTTGTTAGTTTCTTTAATTTTTTAATTGCTTTAATTACTTTGTTTTTTTTCAGTTATTTTTTTTTAATTTTTTATAACCTACTTATATAAAATTTTAATTTTTTTGAAGACTTTATTAAAAAATTTTTTTAATATAATTTTTACTTTTAATGTTTGTTTTTTATTATTAGTCTATACCTTTAATCCTTATGTGTTGTTTATTAAATACATAGGTTTTAACTTTTTAATTTTTGTTTAATATATGTTTTGTTTAATTATTTTGATTTAATTTTAATATTTCTTAAATTTTCTTCAATTTTTAATGAAGTTTCGTTCATTGTTACTAATATTATTATTAATTTTTTTTTACTTCTTTTTTATTTTTTTTTATATTAAAAACAATATTTGTTTTTTTTTAAGTTTCGTTCATTATTACTAACAATTTTTATTATTTCATTTTTTTGTTTTATTTTTTACAATTTTTTTAATTATTTTTTTTAATAAAATTTATTACTTTCTTAATATTTTTTCGAATTATTTTAATTTTATTTAAATAATTATTATTTTTTCCTTATTTCTTGTATCCTTATTTATATACATACATATATTTTCATTGTTCATTGTTACTAATATTTATTACCATTTATTTATTTATTTTTTTTTTTTTTATTAAAAATATTTTTTTTTTTATTAAAACAAATATTTGTTTTTTTTAAGTTTCATTCATAATTACTAACAATTTTTATTATTTCAATTTTTTTCTTATTTTTTACAATTTTGTTTAATTATTTTTTTTAATATAATTTATTACTTCCTTAATTTTTTTCTAATTATGATATTTTTTTAAATATTATTTTCTTTTCTTAATTTTTTTTTATCCTTACTTATATACATACATATGTATATTTTCATGGTTCATTGTTATTAATATTTATTATTATTTAATTTTTTTTTATATAAAAAAATATATTTTTTTTTAAGTTTTGTTCATTATTACTAACAATTTTTATATTTAATTTTTTTTGTTTTATTTTTTATTTTTTAATTAGTTTTTTTAATATAATTTATTACTTTCTTAGTATTTTTTCAAATTATTTTAATTTTTTTAATATTGTTTATCTTTTTCCTTATTTTTTTTTCTTATTTTTTACAATTTTTTTGAAACTAATTTTTTTAATATAATTTATTACTTCCTTAATTTTTTTTTCAATTATTATAATTTTTTTAAATATTTTTTTCGTTTTCGTTATATTTTTTCTTATCCTTATTTATATACACATATTTTTTAACTTTACTTTAGTAATTTTTTAACGCTTAACTTTTAACAACATTTTTATTCATTGTCGCATATTTTTGTTTGCCAGCTTGTAGGGTTTTGTGCATATTCCATATTTGTATACATTTCTTCAGCCAGCCCAGCGGCCGCATACACTCGACTGCGTGCTTGCAAGGAGCCAGCGCACGTGTATATATGCATGCTTGTAGGAATGCGTGTGAGTGTATGTATGTGTGTGACAGGACTACGAATGCTTACAACTACAGACATTTTCACCTTTGCCTTGCGAAAATTTTGCAAACAATTCGCCTTTCGTCACTGCACAGACTATATACGCAGTGTATGAGTATATGTAAATATCTACGCGTATGTGTGTGTGTATGTAATCGTGTATATGTGTATTTACAGTATGCACGACATTTTTTCTAGCATTTTTTGTACTTTTTCACATAGTGCACTGCAATATTTACCCCATAAACGCCGCAACTGCTGAAGTAAATTGAGATTTCACACAAAACTTTGCATTTTCGTCGCACAAATTCGCACGTTTACCGTTTGAAAATGATTTTGCACAACTTGTTAGATAAACGATTTCAATATTGCCACATTTCCTGCATTTTATTTGCCACTTTTCCAACACTTTCTCGATTTAACAGCCTGTCTTGACTGTGTGTATCAGACAGAAACTAGAAATTTTGGATTCCGATTTTTGCGCGCTGCTGCTGCTGCGCATACGGCCGCCGACGCTGAGAGACTGAACCTTCGTTCAGCGCGACACTCAGCACCAAGTCGCTGGCAATTAAAGCACAGCAACTCGCCGAAACAACGACAGACGCACCAAGCAACGAACGAGCGCACGAGCGAGCATGCTTGCAGCGAGCACTTTGTTTTGGCCTGTAAAGGCGCTTGCGAAGGCGCCGAGCGACTATGCGTCTGTGAGCTGTGCGAAAGCAAACAACAGAAAAGCGAAAAGCTCGCCACGCGCTTCACGCTCACTGCGACGAAAGCTCCGCGACGGCAGGCGGTGTGCTAAGGGCAGCAAGCGTTACAAAGGCGAATGCAATGCTAAAAAATACTAATAAAATTAAAAGAGCGCCGCTGAGAGAGCGAGCGCGAGCGCGGTGTGTTGGGGGTTGCATTTACCGTTGCTTTGTCGTTGCCACTGATGGCATTGCTACCTGCGTAATCATTATTTTATTTGTCTACTTTTGCGCCGCGTGAGCACGACGCAGTTGTTGCTGGCGCTCCAGCTGCCCCTCTTCGACCGCGTCGCGTTGGCTCCATTCAAGCAGCTGCCACCTAATTAGACACCTTCTTTGCTGTTGCTGTTGGTCGCGCCATTGAAATATTTTTGCAACTTGTGCAAATAGACAATTTGTGGGCTCACTCTTACAAACATATGATGGTATGTGAGTCAGGCACACATACATATGTATGTGAGAACTGTTATATGTAGATGTGTATGTATGTAATATGAAGAACTGGAGTATAAATAATGCTATTGCAATATGATAGAAGCTGGTGTTTAAGAAACGTGACATTACGCGCCACTTAGTTATACCCTTTACATACATACATGTTTTATGTATTTTTCTTAAAAAATATTTTTATAGGAAATTTTATTAAAAATTTTTAGAAATAATTTCTTTTGGATTTTTCTAAAAAAAATGTTTAAAAATCACTGTTTTTTGAATTTCTGCAAAATATATGCCAGCATATAAGATCAAAAGGCCTATCGACTTTTTTAGAAATCAGATATTTTGACGTAAAAATTAGGCCCTTTTACCGATATTAAGTCAAAATAATAGTTTTAATCAAAGCGTGAAGTAAAAACGTTAATTTTGTTTACACTGAAACTATAATATCCTTCACAGGTACATTTCGTATAGCATAAAGGGTATAAAAAGATATTTATCTTGATTTTTCTCGGTCGATTTGTATGGCAGCTATATGTTATAGTGGTCCGATCTGAGCAATTTCTTCGGAAATAAAAAATATTCACCAAAATCATTCGAATTGACTAGCAAGAGATGTCGAGCTATCTTGTCATCATTCTAATACATGCCTGACGATATTCACGCACCACATCCTTCACTTTTTTAATATTTTTATCAGTTAAAGAAGTGTCGAAGGTCGTCCAGAACGAGGTAAGTCTTCAACGATCTCTCCACCGTCTTTGAAGGCCTTGGACCACTCGAAGGCTTGTGGTGTTGATAAAACTGAATCACTGTAAGCCTTTTCCAACATTCACAATGATTTTGTATTTGGAAGAAATACAAAATTTGAGACAAATTCTTTGTTCTATAAAAAAATATTTGACTCTAAAAATTTCCGTTTCCAAAACACATTCTTAAAGAAAACAACCCAGCAAGGAGTCTCGGGAGCCGGGTTGCTAAATAAAAAGTTTTTATTAGATTTCATTTTTTCAATTTTTAGTTCCAATTTTAGAAATAAAAATTTTAATTAAAAGTTAAAAATATAATTTTTATTTCAAATGTTGATTAAAAATTAAGTTTTTAGTTGAACTAAAACCAAATGGAAAAAGAAACCAAGTAAAAAAAATGGATTAAAAATTAACATTTAATTTTTCAATTACAAAAATACAATTTTTAATTAATAAAATTAAAGATTTAATTAAACAAATTAATTAATTAAATTAGTTAAAAATTAAATTATATTTAAAACTTTAATTTAATTAAATTAAAAAAATTAATTAATTAAATTAGTTAAAAATTAAATTATATTTAAAATTAACAAAAAATCTAATGAAAATTAAAAATTGAAAATGTTATAATTAAAAAATTATGTATATTAATTAAAAAATTAAATTTGTAATTTTTAGTTTAATTTAATTACCATTATTAAGTTTTAAATTTTTAATTTCCATTAGACTTTTTTTAGTTTTTAATTTAATTTTTTGGATTAAAATTTTTATTAATTAAAATATTTTAAATTTTTTATTATAAAAATTATATTAAACTTAAAAAATCTAAAGAAAAAAATTAAAAATTTTATAATTTTAATTAAATTAAATTAAAAATTTAATTTGTTGCACTAAAAATTTAAAACTTAATTTTTTAACATATAATATATTACTTATTAACATAAAAAATTCCAAAAAAGATAAAATCTATAAAAATTTAATAATTTAAATTTATTACAACTTTATTTGTTGTAGCAAAAATTTAAAATTTTTAATTTTATTTAATTTAAATTAATTATTACTATTAACATAAAAATTCCAAAAAAGACAAAATTTATAAAACTTTAATAATTTAAATTTAAAATTACAAACTTTATTTGTTGTACCTTAAAATTTAAAATTTAATGTTTTTAATTAATAAAAAATTAAATTAAAAATTTAATTAATAAAAAAATTAAATTAAAAATATAATTAATAAAAAAATTAAATTAAAAATTTTAATTTTTTCTATTTATTTATAATTATAATTTAATTTTTTTTGTTCGAAATTAAATTAATTTTTTTTTAATATGACATTAATTTTTTTAATCTTGTTTTTAAATGTTAAATTTTTAATCCAAAATTTTGGAAGCGCGAAAAACTTAAAATTCAAAACAAATTTTTTTTTTTAATTTTTTATAATAAACTTGGGATAATTTTTTTTAATCCTGTATTTGCGATTAAAAATTTGAAAATTATTTTTAATTAAAATTTGCGGTATTTCCAAAAAAATTAATACAGTTACTTTTTTAATCCATTATTTGCTGAAGAATTAATATTTGCTCATTTTTTCAGTGTACTATAATTTATTTTCCCTCCCTGATTTTCACTATTTTTGCTATCGCCTGAAATTTGACACCTACCTTTTACAAATTAACACAAAAATCAACTTCATACCCCCACTACCTTTAATTTCCACTAACACAGTTGCCATAGTCGCGGGGCAGCCGATAAGAGACCGTTATGCTGTTATTACTAACTTATTTAGTTGTTGCATTGCTTTTGTTTTTGTTTTTGTTGTGCCGCAAGTGCTTTTGGGTGCTTGTAAGGCTTTCTCAGTGTCGCGCCAAATTCACATTGACCTTACAACTGTATATAACAACAACAACAGCAACCACAACATATATACAATTTTAAACGCTGTTGCCGCTCTTCGCTGTTACTGTTGACTACCTGTGACCGCCTACTGCGCAGCAAAATTACCAAAGACAACAAGTATATATGACAACAACAACAACAACAACAGCCAATTTATTAGCGATTTTGCGGCCAATCCGCTGTCTATGAGGCTTCCACTAAATACTTTAGTGGAAACTTTTAGCTGTTTGCTATCAGCTTAGCTGTGGCGGCTTGTGTGGGCGGTTATGCGCGGCGTATGAGTGATTTATGTTTGTATGGCTGTGTGTGTGTGTGCATGCTTGTTGACAATGTGCAAGTATTTAGTTGCATTGGCGAATGCTTTTGTCACGGCTGCTTTGGCCACGTTTGAGGTCAGCTATTTTGCTTTTACTTTTACTTAATTTAATTTGTGAACTTAAGCCATTTTGGCAGCCCGAACACAATGTACCAACAAAGGTGGTTAGAATAATCGCAGCAACGGCAGTGATAATACTTAGTGCGTAGTAAAATTGGTTGGGACAGGAAGGCAGCCGTACAAGGGCTGGTGGAGTGGCCTCAGTGTTGACACATCGCCTTCAGCCAAATATCTCATCCGCGGTCCGTGTATATGAGAGGAAGTCACTGTAGTCCATAATCAAGTATATGTCGGCTTCAGCCATATAACTTTACCGGCCATCCATCTCTTTAAAAGGAACTAACTGTAATATATGATCTGGTAATCTATAATCGGGTTTGTCACCTTCAGCTATAGCATTATCTCATCTTGTATCGATCGGCTGGTTCAAAGAAAGGAACTGTAGTCCATAACCAAGGACGCGGAACCGTCCTTTCACCCAGATAATCTTATGGAAGGTTCATATATATGAAAGAAAGTAACTGTAGTCCCCAACTAAGGATATATCTATTATATCTATCGACTCGTTGGTAGATACCGAACTCTCCAAAATGAAATGTCCCTTTGGACAAAACGAATGCCCAGCTGAGGATTCCTCAATGTAGGTCTCGATATCTATCAACTTTTACGTGCCAAACTTGTTGGATCTCTACTGTTCTAAAAAGTTTAGGTCACTAGACATTATGTTCAAGAATTTAATTTTTTCAGATGAGTTTCTAAAAATAGTTTCCAAACTTGTAAACCAAACCAAGGAGTTTCCGCCTCAATCCTGATCTCACTGGCCAAAAGAAAATATGAGAAACTTGAAAAAAGTGGATCCTTAGGTCATTTGGCTTCCAGAACCACGTATTGGCTTCTTAATGTTGGGATCTCAGTGAAAAGCAATCTACAGAAAAAGTAACGGTAGAAGTTGCCGTATTCACCTTCTCTAGATCGTTGATTTTACAGAAGTTTAACGGTTCGAGATTAGCCTCAAGTAGAGTTTCTGTCTTAGACGAGATCATCTGAGAGAATTATACTTACTGGATACTCTTCTAGGTTTTGGATTCACTACTATACTGGGACCTCATTTTCTCAATACTATCGAAAAGTTACCGTTAGAAGTTGCCTTATTCACCTCTCTTGAGAACTTGCTGGATTCACTAGAAACCTAACTTAACCTAACTGTTTAAGACGAGCTTTATGGAAGACTCCTGGCCTGATGGGATACCAGCTGTATAAAAAGAGGTTAAGATTTAGGAAATCCTAATGTTCATTTTAAAATTTGGAGTTTCGTTCCTACTAGTACCTCATATCTTCATTTCTAGCGAAGAATAACATACTCTTCCACTTGAAAACTTGCTGGATCACTAGAAACCTAACTGTTTAAGACGAACTTTATGGAAGGTCGAAAAGGATGATATCCGAAAAAAATTAATAAATACTGAATTCTCCTAGATTTTGAAGTCCCGATCTTGCTAGAAGCTCATCTTCTCATTCCTATCTAAAAGGAGGCGTTAGAAGTCCTCTCATTCACGACTCTCGGATGCTCATTTCTTTAACTAGAAAACCAACCATTTAATCTGATCTTTATGGAAGACTCTCGGTATTCTTCCTCGGAGACTATCCATTTCAAAAGGGTTTAATAAGTTTTAAAGCCCTCAGACTTAATAGAACCCCAGCGACAGAAGTTCTGAATGCTAAAA
This sequence comes from Bactrocera zonata, assembly GCA_037783105.1. Taxonomy (NCBI): domain Eukaryota; kingdom Metazoa; phylum Arthropoda; class Insecta; order Diptera; family Tephritidae; genus Bactrocera; species Bactrocera zonata. The sequence goes on along the minus strand of JBAWJQ010002000.1, from coordinate 153,117 downwards.
AATCTAATTGTTAGTGTAATTATTTTAAACGGCTGATAGAGAAACTAGGTAGGTACGAAAATTCGGATATGAAGTCGATGACTTTGAGAGTTTGAACAGATTTGGCTATTGCTAAGCTTTAATATAGAGTTCTTATATCAGTTTACTTTAAAATTCGTATGGAATAAAGTTTCTTCACACTACTTAGCCGCTTCCATGAGAAACACGTGCCTTCTATTTTTAATAGAAGCATACATTCAGGCGCAAAATATAATTTTTTCCGAAATAACAGCACACGCTGTCACAGGTGTATGTTTACGTCAGATGCTAAGGAAACAATAAAAAAGGGAAAATTCACACGATGTGAAAGACGAGAAAAGTTGTCAACACCCTAAAAGTATGCAGTGCTTAACAGCTAACGATTAAAGACGCTTGCTATAGTCAATAAGATTATTATATAAGCAAACAGGATTAAAAGAAACTTAATTAAAAGCTTAAGCTTTAAGAAGCTTTAAGAAGCTTAAGCTTAGGGCTTACGTATGAAGAATTATATCACAGATAAGCAGTTAGATTTCATTATTGTTTTAAGCTAAGCTTCTGGAAAAGACCTATTCAACCGTGAAAGCTGTAGAAAGCTCTGAAAATGGCAAAATAACAGCTTTAAATAGTTTGAAGTCTCCATGGCAACTCATTAGATTATAAAATTTTAAAAGCAGGCTTCAAAAGCTTCGTAGCAGAAATTCCTCCTTATTCTTGAAAGCTCGATAGGTTTTGTCGATTATTCATTTATAATTGAAATGTTTAACAAAAACATTTTTGAATAAACACAGCACAAATTTATAAATCTTGAATATAAATTTTTAACCGAGCTTTTATAGACTATTTTATATAAATGTTCAATTGAAAGCTTTCACAGTTTATATAAAATTAATAATAAAATTAAAGAAAATTTTTAATGGCGCTTTTGCTTTAAAGCTTTTTAGTTGAAGCATAAAGATTCACTATTTGTGAAAGCTTTAAATCATTTTAGATGAAATATACTAACTTAGGTTTATTAATTGTGAAAGCTTTAAGCTTTTTTAAAGCTTCGATGATTTTGAGATGAAAGATAATGATAAAAGTTTGCTATTAGTAAAGCTTTAAGAGTTTCTATAGAGCTTTAAAGCCTTTTGGTGGAAATATAATGCTGAAAGTTTTCCAAATTCACAAGACTTTCAAATGGAGCTACCAGAAAATTTGTTAATTATCGATTGCCTAAACTCATATAAGGCAGAAAGCTTACTAAATTTCTTAGTCTTCCTTTTGAAAATCACATTTAATTTCATTTTGTTTTCTTTTTTTCAATAACTCTTACATTCAAAGATTTATATCCATTCATTAATTTCTCATTGAAACCCATACAAATTAAGTGCAAAATAACCATCACAATGTGACACGTGAAAGCTACCAGGCATAGCAAATTTTTATGAATGGTAAATTGTGAATTGAAGTGAGCGCCATAAGTACTCCTACCCGAGTTAACGAGAAACTTCCACTAACAACGCAGCGGCTCAATGGTTTTCAATGGCTTTCTTTATTGTGCCGCAAAGCTCTTAGGACATTTTTTTTTTGCGACAAATGTTATTATTTCCATTGTTGCCGCTACCACGGTGATATTATAACTTTTAACCAAATTTATTTGTATAGACCATAACTTCTAACCTTTTCCCGCATGCAGCCTTGAAAGCTTTTACATCCTTTATTTGTGCGCAAAAGCTCACTGCACGCATTCTGAAGTTTGTGAGTTCAATAACACTTTCGCTCTCTATTTACAACTCAATCCGTGATGCTCTCTTTTTACTCTCCCAAACTCTGATTTCTGCTACAGCTGTTGATAGACGCTCTCTCCTGCGCTCAGCAACCCGTTACACCGTTATTTAGAGCGCGTAAACTTAACGAATGATTATTTTGCCGTTTTTTTCTTTAGCTGTTATTGTTGTTGCTTTTGTTGACGTTGTCACATTGGAGTATGGCGAAATATGTGGTGGTAGGTTAGTGTTTACACTTCCTGCCTAACGGTAATAGACACATTCATGTGCTCACTCGCACATACACTCACATGTAGTCCTATCTGGAGACATATTTATATAAGTCGCACATAATTGTACTGTCTGCTGAAGGCTCTTTGATTACGCAGCTTATCAAGTGGCAAAGCACAATTTGAAGCGCCGAAGCGAATTTTTAATGCCGAGTAGAGAGGTCAGTGCTGCTGGCAAGTGGGGTGTGTGTTGATGCGTGTCAGACCGGCATAATGTGTTTAATTCGATATGAAAAAGGCTCAGTAGACTACAAAGAACCGTTATAACAAAATAATGTAGATCTCTAAGACTACTTTATTAGAAAATGACTCCGACTTCTGGCTTTAGAAGCATGGACACCTGGTTCACACCCGTAGCTGCACTTCCTTGATAAAACACCACTCCGATTTTCTGACTTTAGAAGAAGCTATGAAGTTGGCAGACCAAGTTCACATCGTTAGTTTCTCTTTCTTTCTTCATTTTCCGTCCTTTTTACTTTAAACCCCAGCTCAAATATCTCATGTTGACTCTTCTGAGCAGATAGGCTCCTGCTGAAACCAATCTGGTACCACCTAGTCTATTACTCTGCTGCCATTTTTTACATTCTTAATTTACTAAAATCACGTGACTTACGTAACTGCAAGGAGTTGAAATATTTCAAGCTGCGACCAAAGGTTAAGACGGTTTTCTTCAATAATTTTAAATTTAAACTGAGCTTCCTAAACTTTAACCTCTTCTTGGCACCTTTTAGTCGGTAACTGGGTCTTTCCTTCTCTTTGCTCTCAGATTTCATAACTTTGGTACTATTACATCCCTGCTTTCTATGCTCGGATCTCTGGGTTTGATTTCGCTTAGAAAATTTTGGAGTTCTGTTTGAATTTCTAGAATTCTAACCTCTTTTTGGCTCCTTTTAGCTGGTGACTAGTACTTCGCTTCTATTTTCTTCGAATATTCCCAAGATTGTTACTAGTACACTCCTGTTTTCGGAGTTGGGATCTCTGGGTTCGCTTTCTATTTAAATATTATTGAGCTTCGTCTAAACTATCATAACTTTAACATCTGTTTGTGGTCTTTCTCGACTCTAAGCTCTGATCTCTGTGAGCGGTTTGTTTTCAATTCCACCTAACTCAACTCCTGCTCCATGAAATGGATTCGGACGATTGTTTGATTTGTTACAGTTTTGACCAAATATACTTCGAAGTCCAGTTTAGGCGGGTCTTTAGTTGATAAATTGCACTGTCTTCTCTTGTAGTCCCAACCTGGTCTCCGAATACGGAACGGATCCGAATTCTTATTCGGCTAAGAACTGTCAATTCGGCAGCATTCATCCAAATTACTTCATGGATGCTTTCTGTTCCTACAACAACAACAACATAAAGCTTCCTATGTTTAATAAGCAAGCCTTGCAAGCTTTAAGCCACCTCAGACAGTCTCATGCGTTCAAAATGAGGTTTTTCATGACGGAAAAAGTCTGGTGGTTCGCCAATCCCTACCTTTCCGGGTCTTAATTGGAAAATGGGATCGCGCTCAGATTTTTGTTGTTGTAGTGACATAAAATAATCCTCAGCTATTGGCCGATTACAAATTCGTATCCAGGCCAATTATGGACTCAGCTATCGTGGAAATATTCCGTCCCAGCGGTAGTGATGGTACGCCCCACTCACTCTAAGCGCCTTCGATAATCTTAATAATTCTTTCAAGACAGAAGTGGGAAGCTTATAGTCTCTTGACTCAGACTGGTAAGGAAATTTAACTAAAAGAAAAGAATAACGTCAACTAGGTCATCAATAATCTGTACCCAGCGCCTGTAGGTATGCAACAATTTCTGTGGAACGACTTTACTTCCACACATTGAAGGATTTCCTGTGGAAAATTTCATTAACGCCTACACCCTTGCTCCTTTCCGCCACTTTACTCCTTCGCTACACATCAACTCAGCCGCTAAAGCATCAAAACCGCCATTTCGGCTATCAATTTCATGTGCCCACATTTACAGTTAGTCACACACGAGTACGAGATATACCACCTGCTATCGCCAAGCACACGGGGGCTGATGCATTTCCGTTGCTTTATTGACGCCACAGACAATGAATTCGCTGCTGCGCCGGCGAAATGCCAAAAAATGAAAGAACAAAAGCACAGGAAAAGGAAGAGGAAACATGGATAACAAGAATTTGCCGACCGCAACAGTAACTGCTGAGGCAATGCTTTGTGTGGGCGAAGAAATGCGAGCGTGGAGCGAGCAATCGCGGTGAAATGCAATGAGGCGCAGCATGGCAATGACAATGCAAAGTGAAACGCAGCGGTGTAGTGGTGAAGAGACTACAAGCGTGTATACATATGTATATGAGTACGTGTGTATATGTTTGTGTGCTAATGAGGACATTTGTGCTTACAATTTCATTTATTGGCGCTTTTATGGGCATTGGGCAACGCGGAAATACACGCGCAGCTATGAAAGTGCTGTGTGCGCTGCACCGCAACCTTGAAATGCCACTATGGCCCATAGTACGCCCGCATGCAAGCGCACAAGCATATAAAGAGCGCATTACAAACGCACACCATATTCAATGTAACGTCACATTAGCGTTTTATTTGCAATTAGCCATCAGCAGTTTACACCACATAAGCTTGCCGACTGCATTGACCATTACACATGCATTCAAATGGCTTCGTTAATGAACTGCAGGGCTTAAAAACGTTTTGATTCAGTCAGTTTGTTGGCTAATGTCCACTGTCCACTGTCCAGACCGGATGTATATTGATCAATGTAAGCACCTCGGTTATACTAATGTGTATATTTGTTGTATGACATGTATGGCATGCATATACATACATACATACATACACATGTTATATGAAGCAGCGCTCGGATGAGCATAAAAATATATTTTATTGCGCGTAATTGCGTAAAATTCACTAATTAAGTTGACAACAGCGGAAAATCACATTTATAATGGATTAGCTGGCGCTGAGCACAATGCTGTGTACGATTTTTCTGAGATTCTGATTTTACTTGTTTCAAACCAGATAACTGCGCTTCAGTAAAAATCTTCGGCGGCACATTGTCGTATATATAGTACTAACTGTACACACACACACTCAGCGTTTATACAAATATTCACTATTCTTAACTAATTTTTAACTCCCAAAATTCACATGTGTATTTGTTTATAAAACAGTAATTCACCTGCAGCATACAAAAGTTCTAGCACTTGCAAAACGCTTGCGGCCTTATATTAAATATTATTATATATAGTGCTAACTACACATTTTCACACACAAAAGTTATAAATATTCCGTCATACCGGCTTTTACCATACATAAATATTCAAAATTCATCTCACAAATTCCATATTTAACCAGCACATATATATTTTAACACCTGCAATTTATGACACATTTTGTTATATTTAAAAACAACAGCATTTATTTAAGAAGAACTTTCTGCAAAGATTAAAACACTATAAACAAACGTCTAAGCGCTGCGTATCCTCTTGCGTTCGCGGTAGATGCACTCCTTTTGTACTGCAAGTATAAGCAACTTCAAAATTACGAACTACATAAAATAGAAACATTGACTTACTATATGGATCGAAACGCAGCAATTCCAGTTTATCTGCTAAACGATCACGGAACATATTGAACTGATGACCACTAACCACACTCTCCATCAGCACCATGATGCGTCTGTTTGCAATAAATGGAAAGTGTTAATTGATAGTGTGCAGCTAAAGCAATTGCTGCAATTACTTACTTGCTTTTCACTTTTTTGAATAAGACCTCAGTTAGACGCATTTTTGCACTATTTCTGTTATAAATTTACGTGAATTTTATAATAATAAGAAAAATTGTGCAATTATAGCGAATTGTAGTGTCCGATTGTCAAAAACAGCTGTGTGCTTTTCATGCGTACTGTACACAACATGCAAACAGCTGTTGGGGACAGAGTGCAAAGCTCTCACAAAAGTATTTTAACGGCGTCAAAATATTGCGGCTTTTTTCCATTTGTTTTGAAACTAGAAATAAGCCGTTAATTTTATGGTTCTAAGAGTTGTTACTGGCGTTGGACGAAACAGTTTCGTTGTAACGTCATTGAAGTAAACTTTAATTTTATGTAAATCTACAGTAAATTAGTTAAATTAAAATAATAACATTACTATGCCCGTACCCACATGTTCAGGGGGCTCGTGCACAATTTCGAGACCAAGAAAATCCACAACAACTAAGTCTAAACCAAAATCGACAACCACAAGCGCCAAGAAGACTACCACTAAAAAGACTACGGCCAAGAAATCGACAACCAAACCTAAGACCACCACAACAAAGGCCAAATCAACAGCTAGTAAGACGAAGAAATCGACAACAACGACAAGGAAGTCAACAACTGGTGCAAAGCCGAAAACTGCAGCGCGGAAAAAGACAACGACACGCCGGCGGGACGACAGTTATTGTGATTGTTCTTATTGTTGTGAAAGTTCAACAGATTCTAACAGTGATTATTCTGACTCTACAGATAGCTGTAGTTCCGGTGGTTGTTACTAATATTGACGAGCGGAACATCGAGCTGCTGAGAAAAAGACTTTTAATGATGCTGGTTTAGATGGAAGACGGATGAGCCTGGGGCCTATATTTATGTTTTAGTAATCTTAGTTATGTCACAAAAAATATCTATGTATTTGTACTGAAAATGTAACACTTGATGTGAATTTCATAAAAATAAAGTGCCCTTGGGTGCAAAAATGTACATTTGTCTCTTTCTAACAAAGTAAAATTGATTAAAATTTCAATATAAGACACCTCGTTCTGTAGGTGAATTTTGGTTTGGAACCCCTTATATGTGTTCATCTTGGAATAGTAAAATTTCAAAAATTTATTCAAAATTAATTTTAGTCTTTCCAATGAAAATGGATTTTTTATCCAACTTATTTTAGTCTTAACAGATAAAAGCAGAATATATATCTCCGATAAGTCCAATTGCATTTTCAAATGTCAAAGTGAAACCCGTTACCCAAAATACAACCATGTTGTCAGAGAAATTGAAATTTCCGCGCGATAAAAGCTAAAGTTTGGCAAATGAAAACCAATCCGTTATGCGTGCAAAGGTTTAGTGCAATTAATTCTTTGCTTACGTAACGAAAGGGATCCTAGAAGATTGTATTTGAAAATGCCTGTACCAAAGTTAGCCAAATCCAAAAAGCAGGTAACAACCGCTAAGGAAATCAAGGAGGAGCAAGTCGATTCCTTAGTGCAAGAGCTGCTGAGCGGCAACAAAAAACTAACCAAGGCACAACAACACAAAAAACGTGAGTTGGAAGCTTATTTGGTGCAGAAGCTGCAGCAATACGATGAGGAGGACGAAGACACAGTAAGCACTGAATCATCAGGCACTGAAGATTCTGAATCTGATAGCGAATCGGAAAGCAGTTGCGATTGCGAGGACTGCTCTGGATCTGACAGTGAGAATGATAGCACAACAGATAGCTCGGACGAGTCGGAATCAGACAGCGACACGGACTCGGACTCGGACTCTGAATCTGGTAGTTCTGATGATGATACAGGATCCAGCAGTGATGATAGTTGCAGCGATTCGGATAGCGAGTGTAATTGTAGCAAGCGCTCCGATCAGTTCACTGATGAATATACAATAAATAGTTATAGTGATGAATCTGATTATTCCTAACAAAAACAACTAACTAAAAATATGTAAAAGTTATCATTTGCTTATTGAATTTTAATTATGAAATGTGTAAATTATTTGTTTAGTAATCTTAATTGTAAATTTTTTGACATTTGTTAAATTATGTACTTATATAAATAAAAATAATTTTCAAAACCTCTGAACTAAAAATGTTGTATATTCTAAAAATTCTTGTTTGAGCCACAAAAAGTGATATGCAACCCTGTATGCGTTGTTTTCTGATTAGCCGGTCTCGCTACTTTTCCATGCGTACTGTACTCGCACGTGCAACAATTTGTTAATATTCTAATTGCGAACAAAATTGCACGCTGTTATTTTTAATAAAATTATTTAATATTTGAAGTTTATTGCAAGTGAATAGTGTTTCTAAAATGTCGGAACCTATTTCTGCATTTGCGGCTTATCGTTCTGGACTTTTAAAGAATGGTAATACGTCCAAAAAAGGTAAGAATAAGCAAACCGCTGGTGCCAGCAAAAAAACCGGTGCGAACAAAAAGAATGAGGCCAAAAATAAGTCCTTGCAAAAGAATAAATCAGAGAAAACAACAAAAAGTCAAAACACCGCAAACACAAACATTGCGGCTAAAGAAAAAGTGGTAGTTCCAGCCAAGGCTAAGGAAGTTGTTAACAACAAAACTGCATCAAAAGTTGAGCCTTCGAAAAACAAAGCAACCAATAAGAAAGCAGACGCCAAAACTGAGCTGCCTACGAAACAAAAACAAAAAGTGCAGCCTGCAACCACCAACGGTAAAGTAGAGTCCAACGGCATTAATGAAAATGAAATTGACAACTTGGTGGAACAATTGCTAGCAGATTCACCGTCCAAACCGAAGAAGCTAACGAAAGCACAGCAAAAAAAGAAGCAAGATTTAGAGGACTACCTGGTAAAGCAGTTGGAGAGGGACGATGAAGCGGCGGGTGAGGAAGAATATGATTCTGAAATTGGTAGCGAGGAAGATTACAGCAGCGGTTCGGATGAATTCTCTGATGAGTACACCATAAACAGTTATAGCGACGAGGAAGAAGAGGAATACGAAGAAGAGGAAACTGGTGTCAGCGATGATGATTGCTCAAGTGAAAGTGATGTTGAGAAACAGCCCATTGCCACATCTACTAAAAATAACGTGCCACAAAAGCGTAAAGGTAATGCGGCAGACGCTCCAACTGCGATTGAACCAAAGAAATCGCGTCAAGCTGAAAAACCAGTGGATAAACGTAAATCAATGCCAACTGCTATAACAACAACAGCTGACAAAGCTTCAAAGGCAACAGAGAAGCGTAGGCATTCAGTAGCCGAAAGTGAAGCCTCCACAAGCGCCAAAGTTGCTGTAAAGACCGTAGATGCAAAAGCTATAAAAATGGAACCCCTATCTCCTCCAAACAACATCGTCAAAATGAATAGCATACAAGAGGGTGAGAAGGTATTCGGCTGGCTGCTTAGTCCACTAAACCTTAAAGAATTCTTCAGCAAGTATTGGGAAGCTGGCGCTTGCTTAGTCAAACGCAAGGGCTCTAATTACTACACGAAACTAATGTCGTTCGAGGCTATTGATCAAATGTTAATCAATAATCATGTGGAGTTTACAAAAAATATCGATATCACTTCTTATAAAAATGGTGAGTTACATACAAAAATATTTACTTGTACTTAATTGCAACTTCATCGAAGGTGTACGTGAGACGCTCAATCCCGTTGGACGCGCCATGCCGCCCGTCGTATGGGATCACTATGGGCAAGGCTGCAGTGTGCGCTTACTCAATCCGCACACCTTCTTACCGGAGCTTTTTAAGCTAAACACAACCTTGCAGGAGTACTTCCACTGTTTGGTGGGTGCCAATGCCTACCTCACGCCACCTAACAGTCAAGGTTTCGCACCGCATTACGATGATATAGAGGCTTTTGTGTTACAAATTGAGGGCCGCAAACGCTGGCGTCTCTACAAGCCACGCACACAGGCAGAACAGCTGCCACGTTTCTCATCGAAAAATTTCACGCAACAAGAAATCGGTCAACCCATATTCGATGAGGTATTTGTTTGCATATAAAGATTTCATTTTTGGTGTGTGTTTTACTAAAATTAAACACTTTTAGGTGCTTGAACCCGGCGATCTGCTTTACTTCCCACGCGGCACCATACATCAAGCCACCACCGAACCCGGCTACCATTCGTTGCACATCACTTTGAGCGTATACCAGAAGCAATCGTACGCCGATCTCTTCGAACGCATGATACCTTTGGTGCTGCAGCGCGCCATCGAAAGCAATCTCGATATGCGTCGCGGTCTGCCGCTACACACCTTCCAGCATGCTGGTATTGCCTACAGCGACAATGACACCAAAGAGCGCGCCGATCTGCTGCGCAAAGTAACGAAGCTGATGGGTCAGTGTTTGCATAGCGCGCAGCTGGGCGAGATGATGGACGCCGCTGTGGATCAGCTGGCTAAGAAGTATCAGCATGAAGCGCTGCCACCGCATGTGTTGCCGGGCGAGCGCGCACGCACCATTTTCGGTTCGCGCAGCACCACCAATGAGCAAGGTGAATGCATGTGTGACTATGAAATCGATGAGCGCACCAATGTGCGTCTGCTGCGCGCCAATATCATGCGGCTGGTGCAGGAGGAGGATAAAGTGCGCATCTACTACTATGTGGATAACTCCAAGGAGTACTGTGAGTATGAGCCCAATTTCATTGAAATCGAGCCGGAGGAGGCGGCCAGCGTGGAGGTGCTAATACGCTCATACCCGCAGTATGTGGGCGTGTCGCAGCTGCCGCTGGAAGATGATGAGCGCAAGGTGCAAATGGTGACTGCGCTGTGGGAGCGTGGTTTGCTAATGACTGAGAAGCCTTTCAAATGATACTTCATACTTATTCAAACGTACTTAATTATAGTGTTTATCTTAAAAAGAGTAGTAAATGTGAATATATTGCTAGTTTTTTATTTTTGTTTTGCTTATTCGAAACGATTTTTATGAAAAATTGTTTTGTAATAGGTGCCTATGAAATTTTGTGTTTTCTTTCGAGTTTATGAACTGTGCTATTGTTGCTTTCAGCAAACCGTTAAGTGATATGTAGCTATTGCCAATTTGAATAAAAGTGAAAAAAAAATTAAAATGTGTATTTTATTAAAATATGTGTGAATCTCTATTTTTTTGAAAACTTTCGATTTTAAACTTTTCGGCTTTAGTTTTTTTCAATATCTATTTATATAATTTATATTTATATTATTTATTTATTTATTTATTTTAATTATTTTATTTATTTAATTTATTTATTTTTATTTTAATTATTTATTTTTTTTTGATTTATTTAATTTTTGATTTATTTATTTAATTTTTTAGTTATATTTATTTTAATTTTTTTTATTTATTTATTTTAATTTTTTTTATTTATTTATTTTTTAATATTTATTTATTTTTTTTTTTTTATTTATTTATTTTTTTTTATTTATTTATTTATTTTATTTATTTATTTATTTATTTTTTTATTTATTTTTTTTAATATACATATATTTTTTAAATACATTTTTTTGTTATATAAATAAAAATATTTTTTTCAGTGAAATATTCAACTTTGAATGTTTTAACGCTTAATAAACAAATATAACAGCTGTGCAATAGAAAATTTCAAAGAGTAATATGCGCGCCATCTGTTGGTCACATTTATGATCATGATGTGAATGTCAATATAGAATTGTCAATTGGTTGTTCTTAATTTCCGCCGCCATTTCGAACATTCGTTTCCTTCTACCGCGTTCGTGTAAGTGGCATTTGCAGCAGCTCGTTGAAAAGTGAAATTAATTTAGGAATTAAAGCTGCAATTAAGGAGTTTTTAGTAGAATTCGGTTGAGGTTCTTCAATTTAATAGTTTTAAAGTAAAAAAAGTAATCGGGCGTTGTTATTTGTGTAGTAAAAGTGAAAGTGAAAATTAGTGAGTGCAAAAGCAGAGCGCTAAGCGTCGGCGCAAGCAGAGCTCTGCCAGTGGTTGTGCATAAAATGTTATGTTAATGGGAATTGTGTTATGTTAATGTTAGTTGTGTTATGTTAATGTAAATAAAGTGTTAGCAGTAGGAAAATGCGTTTAGGGCAGGGAAGTGTCAATTTATTGCAGAAAATGCGAAACGAAGCAAAATAATGTGCGGTAAGTGCTCATGAAATAATAAAATATTTATTTTATGGCACATTTATGCAGAAATGTGCCTTATAATGGCAAGTTATTAACATGGAGTTTTTACATTCCATGCTATATTATAGAGTTACTTAGCAGAGTACTGCAGAACTTGCATGCATTTTAATATTGATAAATAGAAATGCATTATCAGTTTGTACAGTGGCGTTCATAATAAACGAACCGTAATTTAAATATTTTTTTTTTTTTTAATTTTGTGCAAATAAAGATAAAATAAATAATAATTTTAAAAAAATTAAAAAAATATAAAAATAAATTTTGCATAAATAAAGATTAATGAAATAATATTTTAATGACATAAACAATTTAAAGTAATTAAAAAAAAATATTTAAATTAAATATACCGAGTTGAAAGCATGGACCCGGCTCGTTAATTTGGAAAAAAATTACTTATTAATTAATTATTAATTAATGAATAGATCTAAAACTTTTGTATAAATACTTTTTCCACGTAACCTCCCAATTTTTAAAAAATTCAAAAATGGGAAAAATTCAAGAAACAAAGTTTTTGGTTTTTTTTTCAACTTTTCAAAAAAAAACTTGCATTATTATCATTTCCTTTCACGGGATAAACTAGCCTTTTTATAACCCCAACACACAGTATATTTTTATACTCTTGCAGCCTTCTGGTACAGAGTATAAAAGTTTTTTTCACCTAACGGTTGTACGTATCACCTAAAACTAAGCGAGATAGATATAGGTTATATATGTATATAAATGATCGGGATGACGAGAAAAGTTGAAATAAATTTAGTATTAATAGAATTAATTTTAATAATATTTTTTAATATGTTCTGAACTTTAGCTTTTTCATAATATTTTTAATTATTTTTTTGTATGTTTTTCTAAATATTTGTTTATTTTGCTATTTGATCGCTTGTTTTAATATTAATATTTTTCAAATCATATTTTTATATATTATATTTTGAAATCAATATTTTTCTATATTATATGCATTTTGAAATATATATTTTCTTAATACTTTTGGAATTTTTTTTTAAATATTTTAGAATTTTTTTTTAAATATTTTCTTAATATGTGTTTTTTTCTAATATTTTTCCTAATATATTTTAAATTTTTATGTTTTATTTATTTTTATTATTTTCTGAATTTGCTTTTTAAATTAATAATCAAGTTTGTTTTTTTATTTTTATTAAATTTTGTTTATTGCGTATATTTTTCGTTCTACTTTTTCTGAAGATTTTTTGTAAAATAAATTTTTCTTAAATATATATATATATTTTAAATTTTTAGAATATTTTTTTTTAATACTTTTGGAATTTTTTAAATATTTTAGGATTTTTTTTAAATATTTTGTTAATATGTGTTTTTTTCTAATATTTTTCCTAATATATTTTAAATTTTTATTTATTTTTTATTATTTTCTGAATTTACTTTTTTGATATATTTTTTTTATTTTTATTAAATTTTGTTTATTGGGTATATTTTTCGTTCTACTTTTTCTGAAGATTTTTTTCAGAATAAATTTATCTTAAAATGTATATATTTTTTGAATATTTTTAGAATATTTTTTTTTAATATCTTTTGAATTTTTTTTTTAATTTTTTGAATATTTTCTTAATATGTATTCTGTTTTTAATTAATTTTTATACTAATACTTTAAATTTTTTCATATTTAATATTTTTTGAATTTGTTTTTTAAATTAATAATTAAATTTTTTGATTTTTGCTATTTTTTGTCTGACCAAATTTATTTAGTTATTTTCATTCTACTTTCTCTGAAGATTTTTTATAGAATAAATTTTGTTATTATTATATTAAATATTCTATATCTTTAATATTTTTAGAATATTTTTTAATATCTTTTGATTTTTTTCAATTTGTTGAATATTTTCTGTAATATGTATTCTGTTTTTAATTTTTATACTAATACTTAAATTTTTCATATTTAATATTTTTGAGTTTGTTTTTAAATTAATAATTAAATTTTTGATTTTAGCATTTTTTGTTTATGTTATTTCTTATTTCCTCTGTTTTTATATTTTGTTAATATTTTTCTAACCAAAGTTATTTAATTATTTTTCCTGTTGATTTTTTTGTAATAAGTTTTTTTTAATGTATTTGAAAAATGTTTTTTTTAATATATTTGAAGAAATATTTTTTTTAGATATATTTGATCATTTTTTTATGTATCAAAAATATTTTTTATTATTCCTTTTTAATTTTTCCAAATATTTTTTAAATATATTTGAAGTATTTTTTAGAAATATCGTTTTTAAATATGTTTTTATATATTTATTTATATTCTTTTTTTATAAATATTTTTGTTTTTATATTTTACTAGTTTTGGATTATGACTATTCAAATATTTTTTTTTTGTGACGTTTTGTATACTTTTCCACTTTTCAGCAATTTTTATTTTAATTTTTTCTATTTTTTGATTATTTGTTTATATTTTTTTGATGTAGTTTATTTATAGTTCCTATATTTTATATATTTTTCTGAATATATTTTTCCTAATTTTTTTTTTATTTTCTCTGAAATTTTTGTTTATTTAGGTTTTGGATTTTTTTTTAATATTTTATTTTTTTCAAACATTTTGCTTTTTTCTTTTCTAATGTTTTATTTAACTTTTATTATTTATTATTTTTTTAATTATCATCACTTTCTTTTGCAAAACTTTTAAATTTAAATTCTGAGGTAGTAATTTTATTAGGGTTTTCTTAATAATATTTAATTTTTGCTTCTTTGCGTCATATTTTTTAAATTCTTACTTTTTAGTAGCTCTTAAATTTGAAAATAAAGTTTATTCTGAATTACTTAATGCTTTTAATTAAAAATAAATTTGTCCACAAAATTACTTGAGTTATTTTTTATTATATTTAATTTAAAATTTATAACTTTTGAATTATTTCATTTATCTTATTTTTCACATTCATTCATCGTAAAAATTATCTAGCATGTTGCTTGTCCGCTACTGAACCGGTAATTTACAGTCGTGCAATTCCCATGTTTAATATTACATATATGAGAAAGTACAGCCTTTCGTTAATTTTAAGATATTCGCAATATATGTATTTATGATAATTAACTGTAATATATTCATTATATCTAAGATGATTATCTGTAAGATGAATTTATTAGCTTAATTGAACAGTTACATAAAATGAGTAAGGAAGGGCTAAGTGCGGGTTTTCACTTTTTCGATGCAAAGATACACTATTATCCGGAAAAAATTGTTATAAGTAAAGTGCCCGTGGCTATCAACCGATTTCATTCATTCATTCACCTGAGCCTCGCTGAGCTTGCTACCTGTGCGCTTAAAGCTAGTCAAGAAGTATCCGTCCTCACTAGAAGTAGCAACACTAGCTGCTTTATCAATAGACTCGTTTGAGGGCTGGTCATAGCGAAATCTCTGGCATTGTGGCTTAGAGTAGAACGCAGGAAGTTTTCAGAATTACTTGCGCTTAGCAAAGTTCATTTTACGGCCATTGTAGGGGTTCCTACTGGACGTTGTTAAAAATATTGACGGATGCAAATTGTCAAAGTTGTATGAAGGTGAAAAGATCCAGGCACTTTCTCCTCCGTTGTGCAGCATTTGCAAAACTGAGCATAGAACATCTCGACGCTCTTTATCATCGGTTTACGGGGGGACATAGCCGAAGCTGACTTTGGCCGTCTCAACAAATTTATGAAAGGCTCAAGGCGCTTTAGCGATTTGTAAGGGTTAAGTGATCTATTTTATAGGAGTTTCAGCTAAACCAAAAGGACCAATGTTCTAAGCTGTCCAAGTGAGATCCTTGTTAGGATCGACTTCTTAACCTAACCTAATATTATATGTTTTTTATTTTTATTTTGTAAGTTTTTTTATACTATTTTTTGAATATTTTTTATGTTCTTCCGAATATTTTCATTATATTTTTTTCATATATTTGTTATATTTCTTCAAATTACTTATGAACATTTTTTTAAATATTTAAAAAAATATTATTTTTGTTTTAATTTTTTTATAGTTTTTATATGTTGTTTTAATATATATTTTTAGATTTATTTAATATTATATACATTTTTCCTTAATTTTTTTTAAGTTTATTTTATTCCTTATTTTTAAATTATGTATTTTATTCCTTATTCTGAGTTTTCTATTATATATATTTTTTTTTAATAAATATATTTTTTTCCTCATAGTTATATTTGTACAAAATATTTTTTAATTGTTTTTTTTAACTTTTCTATTTTTTTTGTAATTTTTTATATTTTTTAGTTTTTTTTAATTATTGAATTTTTTTTCCGTTTTTTATAATTGTTTTTGTATATTTTTTTTGATATATGTATTATATTTTATTTTGTTTTTTTAATTTCCTAGAGATTTTATGTACTTTTTATATTTGTATCTAAATATTTTTTTTGTATTTTTTTCCTGTATATTTGCATTATATTTTTCCTAAATAATTTTCTTTAACTTATTCAATTATTTAGAAATATTAAAAAGAAAATATATTTTTTTTAGTTTTTCTGTTTTGTTTTAATATATATATTTTTTTTGATTTATTTCATATTGTATATTTTTACCTTTTTTAAGTCTGTACTGTTTTTATATTTTTTTCTAAATATTTTTTATTCTCATTTTTTTTAATTTCATTATATTTTTTCCTCATATTTGTATTTTATTTGTACAAAATATTTTTATATTTATTAATTTTTTTATTGAAATTTTTTTTTATTTCTGTCCGAATATTTTTTATTCCTTTTTCAGAATATTACTGATTTTATATTTTTTTCTAAATATTTTTTATTCTCATTTTTTTTAAATTTCATTATATTTTTGTCTCATATTTGTATTTTATTTGTACAAAATATTTTTATATTTATTAATTTTCTTATAGAAATTTAATTTTTTTTTCTGTCCGAATATTTTTTATTCTTTTTTCAGAATATTACTGATTTTATATTTTTTTTTTCTGAATATTTTTTATTCTAATTTTTTTTTAATTTCATTATATTTTTTTCTCATATTTGTATTTTATTTGTAAAAATATTTTTATATTTATTAATTTTTTTATTGAAATTTAATTTTTTTTCTGTCCGAATATTTTTTATATTTTTTTCGAATATTTTTTTATCTTTTTTCCGAATATTTTCAATACATTATTTCTCGATCGTATGTTATATTTGTAATACAAATTTTTTATTAATTATATTTCATTAAGTTTTTTTTTAACTTTTCTATTTTTTTTTTCTATTTTTTATCAGAACTCTAACTTTCTTCTCAATTTTTAGGATTTTTTCCAAAAAAAAAAATATATACAGTAAAGGACATAACTGTTCACGAAAATACCAAAATTTTTCTTTAAGCTTAGAAATTTTATTAGACACTTTACACAAAAAAAATAATGTATACATTTAAAAGAGTAGTAAATTTGCTTTCAAATCCAATCACTTAATTCTAAAATTTAAACATAACGTATTAAAAATATTTAAGTTTCAGAAGATATAAGTGTGAACACTTTTGTCCGTAGACTCAAAAGTTCGGTCAATATTTTGTGTGACCACCGCGCGATTTTTTTAAAGCTTGAATCCTTTTTGGCATACTATATATGAGGTTGTCTAAAATGTTTGGGCTTATATTTTGCCATGCGTGGAGGGCCCGCTCCCACAATTCATTAACCGTTTTTGGAATATCCTTTTCAGCAAAAATTTTTCTTTTTAAAATCGCCCAAAGGTGCTCAATGGGAATCAAATCTGGGGACTGCGGAGGCCAATCGAGCAGTTTGATCCCGTTATCCAGAAACCACGATTTGGTAACTTTTGCGGTATGCTTCGGATCGTTATCCTGCATGAAAATATCTCCTTGGCCACGTTCGAGTCCAAATATATCTAGACTTGGAAGATATGAGTCCTCCAGAATATCAATATAGTCTGTGGCACGCATTATACCATCGACCCTCCGAAGGACACCCAGCTCATTTCCGCGAAAACAGCCCCAAGCCATCAGTGATCCACCTCCAAATTTCATTGTTTGGCATATGTTGCGCTCCTGTAAACCAACCTGTTTATCAATCCATGTCCATGCACGCCCATCTGATCCTATTCGATTTATTTTAGTTTCGTCAGACCAAGTCACTCTCTTCCAATCATCGATTGTGAAGTGTTCATATTTTTTGGCAAACTCCAAACGAGCCTTACGGTGTTTGTCACTTAAGAGAGGTTTTTTTACCATTGCTCTAGCCTTGAGCCCGTTATTTTTTAGGCATCGTCTTACTGTTTTGTCGCTGACATTCACTCCATGGACCTCTCTAATGATTTTATTGGTTTCCACTGCGGTATTTGTTGCTCCTGTAACAATTAAGCGCCTAGCTATTCGTGCTACAACTGGGGATAACTTCTTCGGACGGCCTCCACTATTTCGTGGTACTGTCAAATCATTCTGCTTTTTCATTTTAGTTATTAATCCCAGAGAAATTTTATATTTTTTTGCGATTTCTCGGTAAGAAACACAATTTTTAATGTCTTCCAGCACATTTTTCTTCAAAACAGTATTTACGGCTTTTCCCATTATAAAGCAACTAAAAAGTTATTTTTTAGGATTTAAATATTTAAACATTAAATGTAAATTAATTAAATAAATAAGTAAACTTTACCTTTTCCGTATTAAAATTAAACTTGGAACTCAATTGTGCACAAAATCTTATTGTGGTCAAAACTGTTCACACACTATTTCTGTTTTCTTCGACTCATAGAAACAGTAAAAGTCCCGTTAGTTTAAAAAAGTGCTACCGGCTGTTAATTAACGTAACGCTTGAGAATTTACAATAGAAAAATATTGCCAGACTGGTTTCAAATTTATGAAATAGCAAGCGAATTCAAATTTCATATATTCGTGAACACTTTTGTCCCTTACTGTATATATTTTCCTTTTATATTTTCAATAAAATATTTGCTTTATAAATTTTATTTATTAATTGTTTAAACTACAAAATATTCAGACTACGATTTTCAAATTTCAAATGTCACTGCCTCAATCATGTTGACGCTCAATACTTCTCGCGCGCCGGCACCATCAACAGATTAGCTATAGTCACATGAGGCGGCGAGGCGAGTATAAAGTTCACACCACGCGCCACATCCTCCGGCAATAAAATTTCATCTGGTTCGATCATCTCCTCCCATTTCTTCTTCTCATCCTCAGTAGGCGCGCCGCCAAAGTCAGTGCGCGTCAGGCCGGGACTAATGGTCTGCGAAACACAAGAAGGTAGAGTTGTCATTTACCATATTTAAAAAAAAATCGTGAATAAAAGAATTAAAAAGGAGAAACTGCTCACCGACAAACGCATCAGCTTGTGCGGAAAGAGCTCACGCCGCAAAACCTCGTCGAGCGTGCACAGCGCATGCTTCGCCACCGGATACAAGTTCAGCCCACATTCGGGTATATG
Source organism: Bactrocera zonata (assembly GCA_037783105.1). Lineage (NCBI taxonomy): Eukaryota > Metazoa > Arthropoda > Insecta > Diptera > Tephritidae > Bactrocera > Bactrocera zonata. Next base: position 133,799 of record JBAWJQ010002000.1, on the reverse strand, counting down.
CAGCGGCACCGTATGCCCCAACAGACTATTCACCGTTATTATATGACACGCCTCACCCTGCGCCATGGTGGCCTGCATCAGTCTATACGCCTGCTTGGTGCAATTCACCGTACCCATGACATTCACATCAATCACACGCTGCAGTATGGCCTCGTTGCCCTCCTCCAGCACTTTGGTCATCTGCACCATGCCCGCATTGTTGACAAGCACATGTAACCGATGGAAACGCTGTTCGACCCAGTGGAAGTTGCTCTTCACCGACGGCAGCACCGTCATATCGCAGGAGCGCGGATAGAAGCGCTCGCGTATGCTGGCATCCAGCCCCTCCTTGAGTTCCTCCATTTGCTGTAGGCGGCGCGCCAAGCCAATCACGATCATACCCGATTTGAGCAGATCCTGCACGATGGCCCAACCGATGCCTGAGCTCGCGCCTGTAACTACAGCGACCTTGTCCACCCAGCGTTCCATTTTTTTTGTTGCTTTTGGTTTTTTAGACGCGTGAAAATAATTCGTATGAAAGTACCGTTGCACAACGCGCGCTTAACACTGCAATACTAAAGTGGCCGCTCGCGTTTGCGTCACTTTAAATCACTTTTTCAGCCGCCGTTGCTTTTGTTTACGCTCAGCTTTAAGCGCTGCTCGCCACACAGCGATTGTGCAAACAGCGCGCGCTGCGGCGGCGCCTTTCGTGAGTTTCGGACAGGTGGGTAGCGCTTGGGAATTAAGCGAAAAACAAAAAAGACGAAAGCGTACATGAAAAGAAAACAAGTCGAAATGCATTCACTTGTAATGTTATTCATGCGCCATTATCGCATATTGTGCGCACAAGCCATAATTTACGCTAAACTGGAGCAGGTTTTGATTTTGGGTTCTTGAACTTGGCCGGAAGCGTATGCGGCAAGGCGTACGAAATGAAAAGTATTTCAAAGTGGCTGTTAAGCAAGAGGAGGTTAAGAGTGCGAGACTTTAGGCAAGAAGCAAATGCATTTAAGATTTAAGACTTGAGAAACGCGCTTGAGTTGCGGAGATGAAATTTTATACATAGACGCGTACGGTTAAAGGTTTAGAAGACTTTTTATTTTTGTACCGATAGCAAAGTCAGTTGAAATTCCATGCTGAAGTATGCCCTCCTTATTTTTTCGAAACTATGTACCAATGTGTATATTATCGATAGTTTAGATCAGACTCGACAAATACCGTTTACTGGGTTACTTAAGATCACTTGACACCGTCGTTTCCACCATACTTCGTTCTTTTCATTGCGGGAGTTTTTTACGTGGCGGGTCCCAAACCCAACACCCAACCCTGAGGAGGAATGTTTCGCCTTCTCACTTTAGCTCACTTTTAAGCGGATGTTTTTTGACTACCCAGAGGTTACTTGGTATACATGTAAAATAATCGCTTATGACCCATTCACTTGGGAGAACTTTCCTCACTTGCGTGAACTTCTACACATCGCTCCATCTTCAACGACCATACTTTGATATTTTCACTGAAATAATTTTTTAGAACTCTGACGATTTTAGTTACTATAACACCCAGCAAGTCCTGGAACTTAATTGAAAACCTTAAACCAGACAGCAGTCGACCGCACTTAGGCCATCTTTAGCTACATTGTTCCTCCAGGTGGTAACCAAATGAAGCCTTATGCAGCAATTCAGTGGATTTCGTAACAACCTTTTTTCCAACCCACCTACCCAATGTCTTTTGAGTGGGCGCACTGGTATCAGTAGAATTTATCTTGTCTATCTGGCTGAATGCTGGGCATTCGCTTAGAGAATGCGTCTCATCAGATTCCGAATCCTTCTTCTTCTTCTTCTTCACGTACGGTAATAACCGAGTTAACAATAGCGCGCCAGTCGTTCATCCTTTTCGCTGTTTGGTGCCAATTGGATATTACAAGTGTTGCCAGGTCCTTCTCCATCTTTTCCTTCCAACGGAGTAGAGGTCTTCCTCTTCCTTTGCTACCCCTACGACAGGATCCTGCCAGCGTAGTGCTGTCTCTTAATTCGCTGAACTTCCGTAGAACCTTTCTGTCGAAAACTTCCACTTTTTCCACACCTGAGGTACTCCTCTTGGGGTTATTTCTTTAAACGACCCCCGAAGAAGCTGAATGGTCTAGGGCAGCTTAAGAAAACTATGTTTGCAGCTTCCCCGATCGAGCCAAAGTGACTACCGTTTTATTTCCCTCTATTCCTATATAACTAGGAACTAATGTTAATCGTGTCACTTACTAAAAATCTATTTATTGTCTGCCTGCATAACACAGTGAAACTTAGTAAGTATTGGCCATACGGTTAGTCTTAATTACCGCTTGGCTATCCGCCTAAAGGTGTATGGGACTTTGCTGGCTAGAGAATACTGAATTGAAATCATTTAGTTTAAAGCTACCTTCTGTGTATGGAAAGAGCTATCAGTTTTAAACAAGATTCCCAACTACTTTTCAGTTTATTTATGGTATATAAAGCACAAAGAAGAGCTCAATTATTACCACGTTAAAATATGTGGAGCACTTAAAAACATCTCGAGCTCAATGAGCTTTGGTTTATTCCAAAGTATTGCAATGCTTCATTACTTAAGTTAGGTTAGTCTGGTAGGCCAATGAGCCACGCATGAACCAGTTTTGGCCCTTTAAGATTTCAGTTGGAGTTCAGTTACTATATAAGTCCATTAGGCCTAGTCATCCCTGAAGATATCTGCGCTTGACGCGAATTTAACAGACTCTGTGGCTTCTGTCACCTCACTATTGGTACCTCTTCCAGTGTGTATCATACCGTGGGAACCCCAGATGCTTACTGTGTAGTATTGCCAATGCGGGACAAGTGCACAAGAGATGCTCGATTGTTTTCTTGGTGCCTTGCTCTAGACATTTCCTGCAATCTTCTCGATCTGCCAGCTCCAATCTGCGGACAGTGACTAGTTAGCATTCTGATCATGTTTCTAGAGTTTCTTCTATCGAGTACCAATTGGAATTTTTTATACTTCTGATCTACCATTTTGCACATGACTTTTGCAGTTTTATACCCAGTTAGCTCGACCCATTGGGTTTTGATTTTCTTTACCATGCTTCTGTCCGGTTTATCGTATAAACAATGGTTTCTTAATGTTGACCTCGTATTCGGGTGTTAGCTGTACACCATGCTTAGCAATTTCGTCCACAATTTCATTGACCTCGATGCCTTTGTGACCTGGATCTCAGCAGAAGTGAAGTTGTGTGCTTCTAGCAATACTTTTCACTGCTTCCCAAGACACTACTGGCCGATATGCGATACGAGGTTCTTGCCTTGATTGCTGCTTAGCTGTCTACATAGATGTTGACTCTATATATCGACTCTATATTCTCTATTTTATACTTATGTTTTCACACTGGAGACCGACTTTACAGATCACTGGTACACTGCGACATCTAGCGTATTTTTAGAAAATCGAAAAATGAGTTTTTTAGCTTTCCGTAATCTGAACTTAGAGTAGGTCTAGCATACAAACTCAGCGATCAAAATCAAGTTCTTCTAAGGAAACCTTTTATTTGGGAAGAATAGCTTGGGTATGACCGAAGTTATCGTTTTTCTTTGTCTTAAAATAGTTTCAATTTTTTTCCTCTAAGGGTTTTTATCGGTTTTATGAAATTTAATTTTTTATATTATTTAATTATTTTTATCAGCGCTACTGTATCTGTTTGCAAAGTTGTTTTCACTTTCTGAAACAGAAATCACTTGTTTTTTCGCAAAACAAAAGCAATAATCGAACAAAAAATATTTATCGGAGTTAACTCGCTCGCCTTTGTACCCCTTTTTAGCCAACTCAAATGCTTTCAGATGCTTTCAGGTGCTTTAATAAATGCTCACATTCAGACGTCTGCGCTTTAATTATAAAAAACATATATCTTGCGCGTTTTATGAAATATTTTTTAAATATATAAACCGGCTGTAGTTAAAAAAAAAGAATATTATAATCTCTAAATAAACCGTTTATTGTTTTTTCTTTTTGTTGCAGTTGATAACGAGCCATTGAACCGACTGCAAGCTGCTTGAGTGCTCATTGCATGTCAGGTAAGTTCAAAAACTTCTTGTTATGTCAATATATACTTACATATGTACATACGATATATAAAATGTATCGATATATAATTTTTATAAATTTAAGAAAAAATCATTCTTTTGAAAATTTTGATTTTATCTCGAAATTTCTTCAATTAATAATATGAAATCGCTCACTAACTTAACCTTCATGACTTAAATGCTCTCAGCTGCCTGTTCTTTACTAATGTTGCTAAGCTTGCATAGAGTTGCAGAGAAATCGGCTTAACTTAACATTTTTCAATTTATTTTATTTTTCAATATTAAGTTTCATTTCATCGCTATATGCTCTTGTATTCCGCAAATCCAGCGTTCGAGCTTTAAGGGATTTAGTATCTGCTTAAACTGATTTATGTAGATTATTTAATATGTCATACTGGACTTCACGCCTTTGAAATAATTATTACCGCGTAGTCTTATTCTTCAAGATTCTGGCAATATTCTCTACAAAGATTTAACTGAGCTTTTAAGACCTTAAAAGTAAACGAAAAGCCACACAAAATTGGAAAAACTTGCATATATAGTTCGTAATTAGTCTGTCTGTGGCCAAAGTTCCTCAGCATGTCAGCGATGCCAAATATTTATGCTTCTGAAATTTGAAAGAAGAACTTTATGTGGCACTTCCGGGATTTCTCAGAACATTCTCACCAGCTAAACACAATTTCTATACACCAACTCGTCATATCTTCCAAAATAATCCTTACTCCAATTTCTTATTCTTCTACACCATTTATTACCTTGAAAAGTCTTTCGAACGGACTACTCCTTTCTATATAACTTTCAAACGATCTTATGCTCTCAACGTTCACTGAGATCTTCTCTTCTAAGGTCGCAACTTTTTTTTTGCTATGTACTTGATCTTAAATCCGTAAATACTGGAGAGGTGTGGAAATTCTAAGAAAATATTCATAACTCAGGCCTCCTCGCTTATTAAAAACTGATATTGTCTCCTCAATTCCCAATGATCATTTCATTCGACAATCTGCAACTAGGGAGCACTAGGAACTGAGATAAATCATTTTTATTTCCTGGTTACTATAATTATTTTTAATATTATATTGATTTGAAGAGACCCGCCTACAAGTTCTCTCATAATACTCAACCCTGAATGAGTTTTTGAGTGTATTTCCGCTGGAGATTTGACTTAAGAAATTTTTTTTATAAGTGCTCTTGACTTTATCAACTGTTTTAAAGGTTTTCTTGGAAGAGCTTTGCTTCCACTTTTTCTTCGCACTTCATAAAAATCATGGAACATTTTCGAACCTACTAAATTATTGGCTAAGAATTTATTTAGAAACACAGAGGAATGTTTTATTTGTTTATTTAGAAGATACTCAAGTTTCCGGCAGTCATTACCGTACGGACTAAGTTTTACCGTCCTGATTTTAGTGTTTAGCTTTTTGAAGAAGGAATATATTTATTTCCGGGTCGGAATTTTTCTTCGCTATATACTTGGTCCTAAAACTGTAAGTGCTGGTATCGTATGATAGCTATAGGAAAATATTTATAACTCAAACCTCCTCCTCGAGTAAGGCAAAATAAATTATGCTCCCAATTCTTGGAATATCTCGCTTAATGAAATTGTAGTTAAAGAAGAAGCTAAGAAGAGAGATCCTCATCTTTTGATGACTCCAAATACCTCAAGAATATAAAATAGTAAGCGGCGTATAAGATTGTCTCTATTCACGGTTCCAAATCATATCAGATTATTCGGAAATCTGAAACTATGAAGCATCTAAAATAAAAGTCTACTTTCCAAAGATAATCTTCGAAACCTCGCAGGCACATGCAACTTTTTTTCCATACTCAGCTCTATGCTTGGCGGTATATTTAAGCTATGGCTTCGCGGACAGATGATCCAAACCTTTCCAAGTGTTACGTCATGTTTCCAAATCTAATCTTCGGAGCCTCGTAGTAATACGAACCTCTTTTTTCATACTCAGTTCTATGGTTGGAAAAATATTTAAACTATGGCTTCGGATACAGATGATCCAAACCTTATCAATCATGTTACGTCGAGTGAAAAGGTAGTAAGTATTTCTGTTTGAAGCGGTTTATACGAGAAGAGTCTTACAGACCCTATGTATGTTGCCGGTCCTTATTTTTAATTATTGCCTGTTGCATGATAGAGAGTATGAAGGAAACAGATTTAAAGGTCCGTTTGTGTTAGAATAGCTCACTTGGTAATTGAAATTTAGAAAGGTCTTGTAGGAACGGATGGCCGCGGTTCACTTGGTAGTTGGAATATTGAAAGGTTTTGTAGAAACGGATGGAAAGAAAGATTCCGAGGGCACTAGAGAGGCGTTCAGAGACAAATCGAGGTAAAAATTACACCAGAGACCACTCGAGTCGTCTATTAGACATATTCTTCTGCTAATAGCGGCTAGTAGGCCTAGCTTTAACGGAGCTCAGTCTCAGTCAAGGTAGCGAGTCTTTTGGTACCAAACTTTCACCTAATTCTACACTTATTCCGCAAATAAAATGCACACTTTTTCGTTTAAATATTTCTTCACAATTTATTCTTACTCAACACGCCTCCCTCCCGCCCCTTGCGGTTTACGAATGCCTCAATCGCACGTTGATATGTCTCGCCCAAACGCAAGCTCTTCAATTCACCACATTCTGCCTTCAATGCGTTCAACAATTGCATACGCTCCGCTTCACTTAGCAGACGCTTTGTGGCGCGCAGCGACTCCAACGGCAAGCGTGCATACTCCGCCAACTGCGGCCAAAACTGCCGCTCTATATCCGTTGCTTGTATTATGCGCGCTACAAAATTATAACACAACGCCTCTTCCGCGCTCAAACGCGTACCAAACAACAACAGCTCCGCGGCCTTGACGCGCCCCAACAATTGCGGCAACAAGTACGTAAGGCAACCCTCCGGACAGATGCCGTATTGCGTAAAAGGTGCCTGAAAGTAGGCACGTTCCGTGCAGTAGACGACATCACAAAGCGCTGCGATTACAAAACCAATGCCAATGCATGCGCCATCGACGAGCGCCACCAACACTTTCGGACAGTAGATGAACGCTTTAATCAGCAAGCTCAGTACATACTCGGAGGAGCGCAAGAAGGTTTTTGGTTCGGCGTACTGGCGCAGTTGTGTAAGGTCATTGCCAGCTGAAAAATTGCCGGCAGCGCCCGTTAAAACGACAGTGGTGATCGTTTCACTGAACGTGGCATCGGCTAGCGCGCGTATCAATTCGTAGTAGCCGCGACGCGTGAGCGCGTTACGCACTGCGCTGCGCTTGAACGTGATGACGCAAATAGGACCGCGCTGTTCTGCGTCCAATTCGCCGTAAGCGCGGGGCAAGCGCTTGGTGGGCGTGACTGCGGTTGCGGTTGCGATTGTTGCAGTGCGTTGCGCGTTGATTTCAATTCCAATTCCGTTCTTGGTTGCACTCATCGCGAAGGCTTAATCAAAACTAAATAGGCGAGCATCAACAAAGCGCTGCGTAGCCGCGACGAAAGACACTTAAATAGACAATGGATTGCACGCTTATATGCATCAATAATATATGTATGTATGTATGTATATAAGTCTAATTGGTGCTTTGATTATGTGCGCTCCATAGTTCATCCCGCTTATCAGTGATAATAGTTTTTCTTTTCGCAAATATATGTATGTATTTGATCAGCAAATACAATGTAGTATGCAAATCTAGCTACCATAAACATTAATATTTGCATTTACACACACATACACACATGCACATTGCGTCTGTTTACATTTTATTTAGATCTATTATTACTATTTAGGTTAAACCGGTCGTGGTGCATTCAATAACCTCTTGTGGGATGCATATAAATGCAATCTGTATCTCTATATATTTATTTATGCATTTATTTATGTATGTGTGTGCTTGCAACAGACTGGTTTTGTTGACAGATATGAGAGTTCTTTCCTTATATTGGCTTTTACGGGTATAAATACCTATGTAAATTTCGGGATTTTGAAAAACATGCACTTTATTTTTAAAGCTTTTATTGGAAATCATAATACCGAGAGAATTTTTGAATCCTGAAATTTCGGGATTTTGAAATTAAGTACACTGAAATTTTAAGAAATTTTAATGGAAATCATAATCATGCACTTTGTCGAGTTTTTAGCATCGCAATAATTTTCGAATCCCGAAATTTCGGGATTTTGAAATTAAGTACTCTGAATTTCTAAGAAATTTTATTGCAAATCTTAATCAAGCACTTTGTCGAGTTTTTAATGCCGCAATAATTTTTTAATCCCGAAATTTGGAGATTTTGAGTTGACATGCTCTGGATTTTTAAACTTTTTAGGGAAGATTTTCGAATAAAATCGGGATTTTTAAATGATATACTTCAGATTATTAATGTTTTTAGTGAAAATCATAATTACGGGCTTTGGTTTTTTTAACTTCGGCATTTTGAAAACACACACACTGTAATTTTTATCGTATTTTGACTAAAATCGTAATTTAGGGCCGTATTTTTTAAGTTACTTGTGGAAATCACAAATACGCACTCCGTTTAATTTTTAATCCTGAAAAAAATTTGTCCCCCAAATTTCGGGATTTTGAAATGGCATATTTTGCATTTTGTAAATTTTTATCGAATCAATCATATTTTTGTGCTCTGACCAGTTTTTAATCAAGAATTAATTATGGAATCCCGAAAATATTTGTGAATCCCGAAATTTCGGGATTTTGAAATTACATACTTTGAATTTCAACTCTTTTTTGTGGATTTAATAATTTTTCAATATTTCTATTGAACACTATTATTTCGTGATAGTTATGAGATCAAATGGGACCTATAAAATTTAGTCGCTTTCATTTATATCTTATACTATGAGCGCCAAAAGTGAGTCAACACTTATTCAATTAATTTATTTGCAAAGATTTCGATTACAACGTAAATATTTAATCCAATGTTAATACTTAAAGTTAAAGCTTATTCAGTACTTAGGAAATGAACATAAAAAAAAAAAACAACAACATAGCAAATAAGGCGAGTATGCACAAGAAAACCAAAATTCTTCATATTTTTCGCATCAAAAGTGAGTCAACAATAGTAAGAAAAAACTCAAAAATTATAAATAGACAAATTTTAATATTTTGTTTGTCCTCCCTTTGCTTTGATGACACATTTGAGTCTACATGGCATTGATTCGACCAATGTCTTGGTGTATTCTGGCGAAATTTTGAGCCATTCTTCCCGTAGCGCCGATTTTAAAGTCTCCTTGGAAGTCACGTTCCTTTTTCTAATTTGACGGTCCAAATGATCCCATAAATTCTCAATTGGATTGAGATCTGGAGACTGGGGAGGATGAGGAAGCTGTTTTTTGGTGTTATATAGCAGAAATTCTCTTGCTAAATTCGATTTGTGCTTGGGATCATTATCTTGCTGAAAGATCCATTCAGCAGGCAGACCCAAGGCGGCGATGCTTGGTGCAAGATTTTTCTTTAAAATACCAATATACCCTTTGGCATTCATTGTTGTCTCAATAAAGTCCAGTTCACCGACACCAGCAGCAGAAAAACACCCCCAAACCATTACTGAGCCCCCGCCATGCTTCACCGTTTGTTGGATGTTTTGATCATGGAACTCTGCATTTGGTTTTCGCCATATTTTTCGGGGCTTTTCTCCCCCAAAGATTTCAAACTTACTTTCGTCAGTGAAAAGAACGTTGCTCCAAAAAAAAAGTCTTCATATTGATATTTTCGAGCATAATCTAGTCGCTTTGCTTTATTCACTTTTGATATGAAGGGTTTCTTCCTTGGACGCCGACCATAAAACCCATTTTTATGCAGGATTCGCCTTATGGTATTACTACTCACGCTTTTTCCTGTATCTGCTGTGATGTCTTTAGCGATCTGTACAGCACTGGACCTGGGATTCGTTCTTACAATGCCAACTATTTGCCTCTCTTCTCGTTCAGTCAAAACTTTTGGTCGCCCAGATCGCTTAAAATTTTCGACCAATTTAAAATTTTCGAACTTATCAATTATTTTTTTAATTGTTGTATGGTGCCTTCCAACAATTTGAGCAATTTCACGTAAAGATTTTCCTTTTTTTTTAAATCAATAATAATTTTCCGCGTCTCTAATGAAATTTCGGTTCTCATCTTAATTTAACGCGTGTATGCTAATTTAAGTGAAAATGTTAACTAAATGCGATCAGAAAGAATGCGTTATTTATGCTTACAACAAAAACCTACAACAAAAGTATTGGCAAATATAACGGTTTCCTTGCAAAAACAATGCTAAATGCAAGCGTTGACTCTCTTTTGGAGCAAAAAATATGTGTTGATTTTTCTTTTGATCTCAACATAGCCTATTGACATTGTTGTTGTTGTTTCTTTGTTTTTAATGTTATGAATAATCAATAGCTCTTTCAGTTAAAGTGATTAACTTATATCAGTTACGAACTTTATAGTCAGAATTTCTAGAAGAATTTTGATTTTGTTACTGTTGACTCACTTTTGGCGCTCATAGTAGTTAAAACCGTGAAATTTCAGTCATATTGTTATGAATATGTTATGTAGAAAATCCAGAATCTCATTGAAACTCCCAGAATTTATGGAAATTAGCATTACTTATGGTGTTGCGAATCATGCATCCTTGCTAATCCAGAGTAATTTTTGAGATTTGCGTGGAAAAAACTCTCAATTATTTTGGTTTAGGCAGAGATTTCTCAGTTCGTAATTGTCTAGGGTTTGGAATAAATTTGCTTACTGCTCTAAATTCCTTTCCGATGAGTGCAGCGGAAAACAGACTTTACCTAGATTTGCGAAAGGGCATCCTTTTGTTGTTTTAAGGGCTGGATTCTGCCGAGTTGACAGTCCTTGGCCGAATAAAAATCCGGGTCCGTTCTGGTTACATAGATCCGACTGTCTTGGGAACGGAGAGGCATCCTGTTGTTCTAACGGAAATCTAATCCCCATTAGGATGATAAGGACTATCTAGGTTATCGTCGACGTCATCTAACAAGAGGCTCAAGAAACGTGCGGAACGAAGTGAAATGGGTGTTACATGAGTGGGATTAGCCGGGCATGCAAAGGGGTGGCCAGTGTCATGCAGAGACTCATTGCACGCAGGACATATGTTGGATATGTCGGAGTCGATTCTGTATAAGTGGGAGTTTATCCTGCTACAGTATTCAGAACGAAGCTTCGCAAGGGTTACTCCCGTTTCTCGCGGCAACTCGAGCTTGTCGTCTGAAATGGGTGGTGGTTTGACTGCTGGAAACTGCTGAAGCTCATTATGCGCCTTAACTGGGAGCATAGGGGAATCACTCTTTAGCTGTTGTTTGGAAAGCATCAACAGTCATCCTATCGAATTCCGCTGACTGTTCTGACATCCTTGTAGCTTCCTCCTCTGCGTTTCACTGCATCCAGGCGACCATATTGGTGCGGCGTAGTAAAGGACCGGCGGCCGATTGCCTTGTATGTTGCCAACAACGTTTGCGAAGGGTATATAACTGCGGTGCAACCGTAGTTAACATGTTTTCTTGTTCTTATTTATGCCGACATTGTAACGAAGGAAATTATAGTGGCTTTCCGTGCCCTTCGTAATTGTTTTTTCCCAAGCTCAAGCGCTAAGACGATTACATTACAAAGTTTAAGTCGTATATTATATGTACTTCCGAGCGGCATATAAAAATATATTAGACTTTATAACGGTAATATATAAATATATTAAATCGTGCAAATTACCTTGCATAAAAATATATTTATAAAAACTTGGCATGATTTAGCGACACAAATGAATTGCCCACTCACTTTCTTATAGTTAATTAGTTACTTTATTCATAGTTTTTCCAATATATTACAAACAAGGTCATCTAGCGCCAATGAACTTGCAATAATTCAAATTTAACATACTAATTAAGTCTAGTAATGGTGCTGACAATTAGTTCTAACTATATGCATGATTATTGTGGCTAATTGGCCTGCGTATACAAATGCAAATACAATGCACACTTATAAAAAATATTCAATTTCAGTTTTATGTTAATTAAAATGCATATATATACATGGCAGGCGTTTGAAAACCACATATCAGCTGAAAGCAATGCATTTGAAGAAACGTCAGCACTACTAGTTCTACTAGAAATTTAAATATATTTGCATATGTATGTATATGCATTGAACCGGCAATCAATGCTGATCTAAATGCGAAAACTTTTTGCGTAACTTCTCACGCCGCTCCTTCTTGACGTTGCGCCACGGTTTCTCTGTGGCCGGCGCGCTCACTAAGCTGCCGTCGTTGGCTACGCGTACGTGCGGAAAATTGCTGCGTCCCTTTACATAAGCTTTGCTGTTATTGGCGGCGAAAAATTGATCGTCGATTTCTGTCGAAGCAGACTTGTTGTTGATCTGTGTAGTGAAAGTGTGTAAAATATATACTTTTTTATCTTTTTGTATTTAACTTACACGCATGGCGCGTTGTTGTTGACTTGGCAGCTTCTCCTCTTCGATTTCTTTGCGCGTACGCGGTGGGAAGACATGATATACCTCTTGTGGCACATTGGGTGGCGCCACGCAGTAAAGCAGTTTACCGTTAACATAGTCTTTGCAGACGTAACGCGCAGAACGCGATTGATCTGGTTGGCCGTTGGAGGTCATAAAGCCGCGATTGTCTGCAATATAGAAGGCAATAGGTAAATAGTTCTGTTTGAGTCTTTCTTTATAGGAATAGACAACTCTTACGCGGTTATAGCCGAAAATTTGAGTATTTCAGGTTATTTAATGAGAAAAGTGTACACTTACAGCCATAAGCGAGCAGCAGCTCCTCTGAGTGTGGCGGTCGTTCCTGATCTTCGCCCTCGATCGGCTTGGCTATGATTATACCGTATTTTTCCTCGAGCACGTGTCGCGGTATACGCTCACAAAGTAAATTCACAGGCGGCACATGATCGCGCATCTGAAATAATTATGAAAAAAATTAATTAAAAAAAAAAATTAATTAAAAAAAAATTAATTAAAAAAAAATTAATTTAAAAAAAAATTAATTAAAAAAAATTAATTAAAAAAAATTAATTTAAAAAAATTAATTAAAAAAATTTATAAAAAAATTAATTTAAAAAAATTAATTAAAAAAATTAATTAAAAAAAAATTTATTAAAAAAATTAATTAAAAAAATTAATTTAAAAAAATTAATTTAAAAAAAATTAATTTAAAAAAATTAATTAAAAAAATAATTAAAAAAATAATTAATAAAAAATTAAACTATACCAATAAGTTAAGCGCTCACACACCTGATCTATTGGCAGTATGCCGTTCAGTATCATATCAGCCTTGGTCAAAACGAAACTTGGCATTACCAAACCGGGGCAATCACATAACAACAAATCGCTATCCAGATAAAGCGTTTGAAAATGCTTTGTTTTACCCGGCGTGGCAGAAACCGACACCTTCTTCTCAATCATCAATGCATTAATGGTGCTACTCTTGCCCACATTCGGATAGCCCACCAAACCAATGGTCGTAACGCCCTCTGTGAAGGTTTTGCCGGTGTAGATTTTCTTAAACAAAGTAATGAGTTCTTCACGCGTTAACACTTTTGGGTTATTTTTGATCACTTCCTTAGGCTGTGTTGCAGATTTTGGATCGATTTTTTGCTCTATTTTGCTTAGCAAATTCTCCACATTGTCTAATGATTTATTGATTTCACTGGCAGCCATTTTAATTTCCTCCAACGATATTTCTGATTGTGTAGATTCTGTGCGTGGTCTATCAGCCGGCGTTTCGCTGTCGTTTTCGCCATCTGCATCGCTTGCTGTCTCACTGTTGTCGCTATCGTTGCCTGCATTTTCACTATCATCTTCAGCATCACTTGTTTCCTCAACGATTTTCTTTAAATCCTCAGCGGCAAGCGTGGCCGAGAAGAATGCTGTGCGTATGCCTTCAGCATCAAAATAACTCGCCCAGTGCTGGCGTTGTTGTTGTGTCAACATATCTGATTTATTTACCAATATCATATTCATCTTGGCCGGATTGACTTCCTTCACATAACGCTCCAAATCGACGTTGCGAAAGAGTAGCGGATTACGTGCATCCACAATTTGTACAATCACATCGGAACGTTCAACAACACGCCACAATTGACGCCAGAATTCCAAATTCTTTTCGTATGGTGTTAGCAGTATTTCCTGATCTTCTTGTAGCAACGCCAGGGAGCGACGCCACTCTAAAAAGCTTTGATTCTCAGCAAGTTGCAATTCTTCCGCTGTTGTCTCGGTCGTCCATTTCGGACGACGAGGTACTGTCAACATATTCTTGTGTTCATTGTGTTTCTGCTGCATTTGTTGTTGTTGTGATTTGGAGAGTAAACCAACGCCGGATTTGGGATTGATGAATGTAATATTGAGTTTCTCAGCTTGAAATTCCGTGCCCGCCAGTTCGGCAGTGCGCAGGAAATCATGAAACGATGATTCCTCAGTGACTGATGCCAAATTGAGGCGTCCCCAGTCATAACCATCCTGTATTTCGGTGGTGTGCAGCTGTTATAAAGAAAACAATATTAAATTATAAATTAATTGTATTTAATTTGTTAACTCATTTGTTTACCATGGTGTCATTGTCCACTTTACGTCGAAATTGGTGGCCAAAGCGGTTTTTTATCAACGCGCGTCCGAGATCACCGGACTTTGTTTTGCTTTTCTTACTCATTGTTTTATATATATTTGTTTTAAGTTGTTATAACAATTTTTAATAAGAAAATTTATAAAAATTCAACACGTGCGCAAAATGCGCAGAAAAGTTGTTATGATGCTTGTTCTTCAATTGAACTGATTAGCAATTCACAGTTGTCGTTACGTCAAGAGTCAGCTGTTGTGCGGCGTTGTTCACAATCAAATATTTTGAAGCCCTGTGAGAAATTTTAAAAGCAAATTGAACAAAAATCTACAGGAGAGTTTCTGAATCTTTAAAAATAGATTTAAGCGTTTTAGACTTTCTAACCAAAAACACGTCATGGAACCACGGAAGTCTTTTAAAGGGGATTCGCGGAGGAAAACTGCAATTATAAGATCGAAACTTCATTCCTCGCCGCCTTATTGAAGAAATCTACTGAGAATTCCATTATTTTAGAAATTCTTTAACCTTATTTATAAGATAAGCCATGAATTCTGTAATTTTGACGTTAGAATTCTTTGTAAAAATAACTCCTTTGCAGATCCGCCAAAATTATTTATTGAAGAGTCAATAACTGAAACTGTGATACACTTTATGCCCGCAGCTTTGTCTTCTTATAAAAATTTTGTCATAAGGATGATAGTTTGCCTCAAGTTCAGTCCAACATAGCTTAGAAATGGTTTTTAAACTATGCTAAATTCTATTTCCTGGGTTGTATGATGAAAGCCATTGTTTTTTTTGGACGGAATGAGTGCTTACTAATATCTACACAAGACCCTCAATGCTGAATGTGCCGTAGCGACGATGAATGTGCTTTGAGTCAAAGGCGACTACGTATTACTATTCCTTCCAATGAGCTGAGATTCCAACGTTCCGGACAACAAAATCCATGCTGATTGGTCCGTTTTCGTAGCTTTCCTGATAGAAAACTTCATAGTAAGATATGGAAAATTGAATAGAAGGCCAAATAATACACTTCTCGAACTCCACATCCAGAGCCTTAATTATGGTTTTTTAAAAAATTTTGTCCAACAAATGATTTGGCTATTTGTTAGTCCATTCTGATTGGTCCGCCTTGATAGTTTTTCTGATAGAAACTTCATATAAGATATGGAAAATGGAATGGCATGCCCATTAACACCTCCTCGAATTCCACATGCAGAGCTTTAACTACGTTTTTTTAAAAAGTCTTTGTCCAACAAATGGTTCCCAGCTGAGTTTCCCACGTCTTTCGATTAGTTCGTGTCTATCAGGCTGGATGACCAGTTGCTCAAGCTCTGTTGGCCAGTGCTGTGAAACAGTTTCCCATATTCCATCAGTACTTTTTGCTCACACGCATTCTTTCATCGTTCATAATTTATTTCCTCTTCTTGTCTCTCCCTGTCTCATTCACGCCGCTTTCAACCCCTTTGTGGTCATAAGTTTAATATGAAATTAATGCCATTTAAAATTATAATTAATCGTCAACACACGACGTTGCGCATTTAATCAACAGCAGCAAGAGAAAAAGTAAAAACAGTGGAAAAATAACCGTAAAGTGAAGCAAAAAGCCTGCGAAAGTGGGAGTTGACAAATAAATGGGAAGACCGCCCGTCGATAGAACAAGGCAAATTAAACTCACCGACACACGAGTAAAAACTTGAGGAATGGAGAAAAAATATAAGTATGTATGTATATGTGTGTGAATATGTGGTGGCGAATTTTGGAGGGAAATGCAAAGCGACCGTAGGCTTACACAGAACTAAAAGGACAAGTTACCAGTGTACACTTCAAGAAGGGGAGTTTGCTGAGTTGAAGGAAACTCTGAAACCTGTCTCACTTCAAATAGAAAAAATTATGTGTTTGAGAATACAAACTACTGATTTCTGAAAAATGTCTCATACGAAAGAAGATTAAGAGACAAGAGTTCAGACAATAAGTTGATGAGAATTCCAAAACTGAGCAATTTGAACTTTTTTTGATAATTCTATTGTGAAAGAAGACTATACCTATAACAGAGCTGGAAAGTAATTTGAACTTTAGGATGTTTCGACTATATTGCGGCCTCTTACCACTCCTCAGATAAACTTATTGATAACAAAGCAATCGACAAAAGACTAAAGACACAAAAAAAGTTTTATCCAAAATGCGAGTACAAGCTGAACCCATCTTACTAACGAGAATTAGAAATAGTCCGCCCAGTCTGAGATCTCGGAATCCGAACCACAACGAGGTCTAAGTCTAGTTCCGGACTTTGTTTATAGAGATATCGGGTCGGGTCGTGTTCAAACATCAATGGACCATGCACCGCTTCAGAGCATAAACCTAAACGGATTCCGCCTCAAGACTGGTTTTCTACGGGATGAACAGAATGTTACGAAGTCCTTTTTGCTTTTTTAGATAGCTACCAACTGTTATAAAAAGGGGGTGTGTTTTGACAGAGTTTGATTTCAAAACCTCAAAGGGAATTCTTGAAGTTCACGCAATATATCACGAAGCCCAATCGGCTGTAAGTTCTACCATAAGTTCCCATTCTGTAAAAAATTGTAGACTAACAAAGAAATCGATTGGATCCAAGTCCGCATTCCAAATAATTAAGGAGTTCTAAACGAAATAATTATGTATATAATAATGGATTTCTATTTGAATTTTATGCATATCCATCAGGTATTATTAGAATATGGTCCTTTGGCAACGGCGAATATCGCAGTCAATGGAGCGATGAGTTTTGCGAGATATACGACGGCATTGACATAGTTCAGCGGCTGCGCTTGGTCATGTCGTCCGTATGGATGAAAACCCTCCAGTTCTCAGAGTATTCGACGCAGTACTCCATTCCGTTGAAAAGACCAGCTGGAAAAGGATCTGGCCAAAACAGAAGAAGAAAGACCTCGAATACGTAGCCTAGGAAGCTTCAAACAAGAACTTCAGACTAACTGAATTTGAGTACCGAACTCAATGTATATATTATAATGGATGTATTCACCACTATGTGAATATCCTCAAACTGTGTGTCGAGAAGTCGGACTAAAACCACATTCGACCATCAGTAAGTTTAAAACTCAACGCTCTTAATTGTAACATAAAGACCAACGTGATTCCGAATTCCAAGTCTAGGGGGTTTCAGAAAGGTTCTAAAGTTTGAATAGAGATGAAAGGGGAGCGCAAAGTGGAAGATCAACGGGATTCATGTTCTCACCTTTTACTATTCAATGATGTATTATGAGTACAGATTGGACAATCTCTGTAGATCCACTTTTGCAGGTCATCGGTTCAAAAAACTCTCTATATATAAGAGATGTATTGTTAAAGAAGCCACGCTATTTGGTCAAGCTACTCTCTGAAGCTACCAAAGACCCACATGCAGCTTTTGTGAATAATTGCAAAGAGGGCACGGTACCCCAAATACCCCCTTACCCTCAGCTTTGTACGTGTTTATAGAAATATATACGTGTTTTTATTGCTCTGCTCTAAAATTTATAGTTTTCCAACAATGTCAAACTATGCGCATGGGCAAATAATCGCATATAGACATACACACACACACAACTTAGATAAGGACCTCCACAAAGCGGCCGAACATAAACTTTTGCATTGGCCTATAATAGTAGTTACAAAACAACAAAAAGAAACACTAGGCATACATATATGCAAAGATAACATAATGGGCTAACAACAAAAACAACAACAATATGCATATGCATAAGCTCGTATTAACAAACTGTGGGGATACGACAGCCTTGCGCGCTGACAGGACAATAGGCGCAAAAGCAAGCAACCCTTTCACATATTTGCATATGCATGTGTGTATACATACATACGTACATACATACAAATGTGTGAGTGTGTGTATGTATTACACGACTTTAATAGTTTGGTGTAACAACAAATTTTACAACAACAATGTTTGCATATTTGTAACTTTCAAACAAAACAACAATACCCTCTCCCTCAGGGCCTAAATGGACCACCCATTGTGGTGTTTCTTTTTACCGTTAAGCGGATGGAAATGTCAAAACGAATAGATTGCTATAATGATGGAGAGGAGTAAGACAAATAATGCGCTTTAACGAATTAGGTTTTTGCTTGACAGCGGCCGAAGCTTTTAATGCGCTTTTTTCAAGATTTTGAAGCTCTCTAGCTTGGAAATTTAGATTTAGATTAGGAACTATGACAACTTTTAATAATTAGCTTGAAAAAAAAAATCAAAAAGTGGTATGGGGCGTTGGAGAGAAATTTTTTTATGCCTTAGGTTTATCAATCCCTCAAATTAGAATCAATAATTGAAGACCATAACTTCAGGTCTTCGGTTCGTTGTCTTTTAGGGACAATAAAGTACTCTATATGAGAAATAAAGACTCTATATGGTATGGTATGAGCCTTCCTTGGCATAATCTTTTGCTACAGTATACTAATATACAATCAAGTCCCATCTCTCTTTTAGTCGTAGCAAAGGTTCGGTACTGCTATTAAATCCTAAAACATGTGAGGTCACTCTCTTTTTTCCGAAAGTGGTCTCTACTCGGTACTTAATTTATATTCTTTACTTTTGAAGTGTTTTTTTTTATAATTTAATACTAAAAACTGTTCCAAGTAACATTATTTTAAATTTGCGCCTAGATGTATGCTACAGATTGAGCGAATTTTTGCAGTAAATACAGAAACTTAGTTATGAACGTTTGAAAAATATTTCATAATATATTTAGCTCATGCTTATTTGCTTCTAATAGTAAATTGTTTCACATTTGCTTTTCTTAACATACGCCTAAAGGTATGCTACAAAATTCTGGAAATTTTACAAAACAGCAATATTATGTTCAGCAGCCAATAAATAACTAATAACGGTTCGTAGAGTGGCAATTTATGTTATTTTTTTAAATTTAGCCCAAAAGTATGCTATGTAGATCTGGAATGACGCAAAGAAAACATAATATTGTGGTCCAAAATGCTTAAATTATTGACTTAATCGATTTATTTACTAAAATGCAACGAGTTTTGGAAAGTATGTTGTTTGTTATGATAATTATAAAACACGCTGCGCCTACAGATAGGCTATATAAATTTGGAACTTCTCAACTAAAGTATTTAAAAAATAATAAATTATTGTCATTAATTGATTTATTAACTCAAATGCTAGACTTATGGGAAAATTGTGATCATTAAAATCATTAAAAAATAATTGCGCCTGCAGATAGGCTCTTAATGACGGAAAGCCTTTATAAAAACGCAAATTTAGTATTTGCATTCATAAAAGGTTCTCATATTAACGTACATTTGTGAAGGATTGTAAAATTGGGGTACATACTTACATACAGGTTTGTCATTTTAAGTCTTTTTATGACCCTTTATGATCCTTTCCATACATACGTATGTTTGTATGTGTATATATTGCTTCCGGTATTCTTATCTTATGGTCATTCCGCTCACCTACGGCATAACTTGCACTTTATTGAAATTTCAACACCTTCACAGTGATCTCGAATTTCAATAAAAAGTAGATAAGTGCCAACCAAAAAACGAAGCATACATTTGGGCGCATATCAGTAGCTTATGTTTTTTCTAGTTTATACATAGAAGTTGGTGGATAGCTGTTTGCTAATATGTGTTTTTCTGAGTAGTGAGTGAGAAATATGAGCGACAAGCCTATTGAATTGTCCGAAGGTAGAGGTAGGGGTAAGGTTTTTCGTAGGCACAGGTTTTGTAGAAAAGTAGTAGTCAGATAAAGGTAAGAGTTTAGTAAGTTATAGTACGTGGGCTGTAAATTTGACTAACCGGACTGCATAGTTTTCAGCAATTTTTTTTTTATCATACAAGTCTGCTCTATATAAAGGCTTTCGTTAACTAACCTAACCTTATTCTTCACCTAACTTTGATTCTCACTTTATATAACAGAGATCTTGAACTTTTTATTTTCCATTCCTTCACTTAGCACTTCAGCTGGTCTAGGCTAAAAACCACATTTTGGAACTAAAAAAGTAATGAAACATTCATATCTAGCTTAAAGCCGAAGTTTTACGAACAAAAACGAACGATTTGTTTTCGCTATTTTTTTCGTACATCACTTAGTCTATGCTAAAAACCACATGTTGGAACTAAAAAAATAATGAAACATTCATATCTAGCTTATAGCCGAAGTCTTACGAACGAAAACGAATGATTTTTTCGTATTTATTTTTCATACATCAGTTAGTCTAGGCTAAAAGCCACCTTTTCAACCCAATAGCGAACTTTTCGTATCTACCTTAAAACCGAGGTTTTACGAACAAAAACCGAACAGGGTGTTCTTGTTCGTGTTTGCTAAATCAGCAAGTGTTGATTAAAATCTACGTTTTTGGCTCAAAAGATATAGCAAAACATTTGGAACTACCATTAAGCCGAACTTTGCCGACCGAAAACGAACTGTTTTTTCGCATTCTTTATTGGTGCATCACCTAGTGTGAGTTGAAACTTACATTTTGGAACCGAAAATTAGCAAAACATTCGGTCATACCTTAAAGCCGAAGTTTTACGAACGATAACGAACGGTTTTTTCGCATTCTTTCTTGGAATATCAGATAGTGTGGGTTGAAACCTACATTTTTTAGTCAAAAAATAACATATTATTTGGATCTACCTTTAAGTTCAACTGCATTTTTGAACAGAAAAATTCTCGAAACATTCGAATCCGCACTAAAGCCGAAGTTTTACGAAGGAAAATGTACATATTTATATATTAACACCCGCTAATGTGGATTGAAAACTACGTTTTTGAAGCAAATCACAAGAAAAATTTCTCATTTAGCTTAAAACCGAAGATATACGAACGTAAACGAAAGGCTTTTAGCATAAATTTTCAGTACATCAGCTAGTGTGGGTTAAAAACTTAGTTTTTTTTAACAAAAAAACAAAAAAAATAACAAAACATTCGGATCTAGCTGAAAGCCGAAGTTTTACGAACGATAACGAACGTTTTTTTTAGCATTGTTTTGGTCATGATGATACCTATATTTTTGAAGTAGATATAAATCTAATAGAAAGTATGAATTTTATTTCACCAATTGATCGGTTTACCATTAGCAACAACATTATCGGTGCTTATCATTCAAGTTTATTTAATTTTTTATATAAATTTATTATAATCAGCGGACCTTTCACGTTGCAACCAAGTTAAATGTATACGTATTTAAAAATATTTGCAGTTCCATAAAGTTCGAACAAAATTAATAAGAGTTTTACATCCATAGACTCCATAGATAAGTACATATGTATATATATATGTATATTTATCTTTTTGTAAGTGTGAGTGCGTCTAAAATTTCACTTATTTAATTCAATGCATGAGCACGTGCTTGGAATTGAAAGCATCTTCCTCTACATTCACCACGCTTGCGGCTAAAATACAGGGTCTCATCCGCTTGAGCGCCTAAAAGCACACACTGTGTTTGCAAATCTGCCACATCTACAAAAAATAGTGAAAACTATTGAAAATCATAACCAAAAGAGAGTGCGGAAGCCTTTCCATTGCATATATTAACGCTTTATGAAAGCAATGTTATCTACTTTTAGGCGCACACCATAATCGCGGCAAATAAGCGGGTTAAAATATGCGGCATGCAAACAAGTGAAAGTGGGGAGAGTATAGAAGCGCGTCCATTGCAGGAAACGCTGCTGTATGGTTGATTGGTTGGGCGTGCAAAATCACATAAAATAGCATATTAGTTGAATGTGGGGAAGAAGAATAGAAAAAACGACCGCGCGGCGCTTATGAAGCAAGCAAATAAGTGTGGGGTGGAGAAAGTAACCGTAGCGAATGCTTGATTGCGCCACATGAAAGCTGGTGTGACTTTCTTAAAAATTACACACACATGTGTATATATGTAAATGTATGTGTATGGGTGGCATAGTATGACACCAGCGACAACCCTTTTCGCCCAACAACGCACATATCATTGCATAGTGTTAAGTTGCGGCAATATGTTAAGACGTCTTATTGTTGTTGTTGTTGTAATGTTAACATTGGCCGCGCTAACGAACCGCATCAAATCGCTGCATAGCCTGAGAACAAGAAATTTCGGTTAGACGCAGCTCAGCACACGCTTCTTGAATATTACCTATACCGTACACAAATGTCAATGTGTGTATGTGTGTGAGTTAAATTTGGCGCTTGTGTGTGAGTGAATAACTGTTATGCCTTTCTGTGGCAGTAAAATACTTATAACGCTGCTGCAAAAACGCGTAAAAAAATAGTTGAAAGTGAAATTTGTAATTCAACGCCTTAGAGTATGCTACTAATTTTGTGCGCTAACTAATCTGCCAACCCTTTCCCTTTGTCCAAGTAGCTTTCTTTAGCCAGCTAGCTGCCTCCCATGGTGTTTATTTCTGCCTACAGGCATTATGCGTGATAAATACAAAATCATTTTGTGCGCTTTTGTTGTATTTGCTGGCGTAAGCATATGTGTGGGCAGCGTTTATTGACTGATTGCGGAATTAAAGTGAATTTATTATGCGCAAAGCATGCACATAACTCATTGGTGCATAAAAATTAGTGTTACGAAAAATCAGCATTTTTGGCCAGTTTTTGAAAGCGTATTTTTGATTAGTTGCAGAAAATCTAGTGTGATTTTAGGCGCTGCGAAGATTTAGAGTGTTTTGCTTTGATGGAGGCGATATAGTTGTTGGTATAAGTTATAATTTTAATTAAAAAATTTTACATATTAATTAAAAATTTTACGAAAAATATTATTAATATTATTATGTTAAAGAAAATTATGATTTTTTATAAAAAACAAATATTTTTGAAATTTTTTTATGAAATTTTTTCTGTAAAATTTTAAAATAAGTTAAAAGTTTAATGAAGAATATAATGTTAGAGTACATAAATTATTTATCTTTTATCTTTTCTTATTTATGGTATAGTTTCAGGCGAAAAGTCTAAATATATTTAAAAACTTTGTCTATGGAAATTTTTAGCTACAATTTAGATAAGAAATATAATATTTGAGTAGATCATGACATGTTTATTTATATAGTTTTAGGCGCACAGCTTATATATTTTTAAAAAATATTTAAAAATTTTCGAAAAATTTATAGCAAAAGTTAAAAATAATTTTGATAAAAATATAATTTTAGAGTGTGTAATTTATGATTTTTATTATTTATAGTATAGTTTTAGGGGCAAATAGAGTTTACAGCCTTCATTGCCGTAACGATTTAATAATTTTTATATATTTTTTCAGTAAATTGTTCTAATTTCAGTAGGTATATATATTTGAATAAAAAGTATTAAGTTAATTAGAAATAATAATTCCAAAAAAAATTATAAAACAATTAAAAAAAATATATATAAAATAATAATAATACAAAATAATTTTTTTTTCAGTAGTAATATTTCTTTCAATTAAAAAGTATCTATGATAATAACATATTTTTTTTTCATGAATTTTTTGAAGTTCTATGTCTTTCTTATTTTAATGTTCTTCATTAATTTTTTTTTTTAAATATTATCCATTTTAGCAAATAAATTAAGAACTTTAGTGAAAAGGCCTATTTAGCCTATCCACAGGCGATACTCACATTTTTACAAAAGTCAATACTTTTGGCAAGCTATATCTCCCATATTTATTTTTTTCAAGAGCATATTATTAACTAATGAAAATAAAATGATTATTAATTTATATAACTTTTTATGAAAATTTTTCTAAAATCTTTTTAAAATTTTTGAAAAAATTGTTAATTTGAAATACTTTATTCTCGATAATCTATGAGGTTAGTAAACTTTAATAAAAATAACCAAGACATTTCTAGATTAGCGGACAATAACTGTTACAGCGTTAAACTACAACTTGCGCCTGAGTGTATGCTAATGTTTTACTTCTTTGCTGAATTTACCAATTCGAAAACGACTTTTATTTTTAGATTTAGTTTTATTCTGTATAAAAAATGAAAATTGTAGAATATTCTCCTAAAAACTATAAACTTACTAAAAAAAATTCAATTAAAACTGTTCAAATTTATACTAAAATTATTAAATTTAAATACGTAACTACGATAGTCTTATGTAGTTAGAAAACTTTAATGAAAGTAATAAACAAAATATATCAATAATTGCGGAAGCTAAAGCGCTTTAACTACATTCTGCGCCTGAGGGTATGCTAATTTTTAGGTAAAAAATGAATACTACACATGCTATGTACGAAAATGAGTGTATAATCGTTGCAAAAGTCGATTGTATATGAAAAATTAATGTTTTAACCCCTAAACAGCGTTGTGGTACTTTTTAAAAGTAAAGCAACTTTTCATTGAGGATCCAAGTAATTTTTCACAACACCAACATCCATCTACAACTATTACTACCACTATCTGCTGCTCACAGGCACTAAATACTCAGCTAATGGCATCTGCAGCAAACATTGACCACACCACGAGCGGTGGTGGCAAGCGGTTTGTGGCTGACCGGACCGTCTCTAACAGCATGTCACCGCTGTCAGCCAGCCAGGCAGGCGGAATTTGCCGCATGAACTGGACACTAGAAGGCAATATAACACAGGCCAAAAGGCAACTGATGGACACAACCCACTCTAGCGTTAAAATCCACGCTGCGACAGCTTGTGATGGGGGTCAGCGTGTGAGGTCGAGGTGGCGAAAGTACGAAAGGAATTGAAAACGTAAGCGAAATGTTGCTGCTGCCACACATGTACTGTTAGTTGTACAAATTTTCATAGTACAACACAACAACTATGCATTTACATACGCGTATTTTACATTGTTTTGTGCTTGGGCGCCCCCTTCGGACCAGCCTATTGTATTCAAATCTTGCTCCTTTACTGATTTTGCTCCACTGCTTATATGCTGAGTTGTTTGTTCTCTGCTTTTTGTTGCTCGAGGGCTTTCGATAAGCAGCGTAAGACACACTTACATGCAAAGTTTTCGTTGGTATATGCAATAAAGTGCGGGAGTACCTTCAAATGGGTAGTTAGTTGCAGTCGGCAACTGATTGCGCGGACCAAGTGTGACGGTAGGAAATGTGAGCGCATTAAAAAGAGACGGAGGGTCGAGTTATATCCGCATAAAATCTAGATTATTTGATTTTTGGTGTTATCTCAGCTCAGCAAATCAGTAGAGAGTCTACAAAAGGCAGGTCTTCTCTGTTAACTCTTGACAAGAATATCAAAAACTCTGACGAAATGAATGAATATGCAGTCGTTCGGCCATCCCTTACCGTCTACGGTCTCAGAAAGGAGTTACTGTGGATTTGCGGTTATCCCAAATAATTGTAGACTATATGACTCTATAGGAGACTAGTTTCTTTTGGTTATCTTAACGTTAGTATATAGATAAATCCATTAAACTGTAAGAACCTTACTTCATTTATAGATTGTTTGGTCATCCAAATAATCTGCCAATGGTCTCAGCAGCAGCTAGGCGATTAGTCCGCTGAGTGTTGAATTCTCAGCTAAAAAATTCTCAAAGATCTAAAAATTCTGATCTGCTATGTAGAGGTTCTCGTAAATTGGGTTTAGCTCCACTTTACGGGCTCGTCATTGCCTAGAGCTAACCAGCGAGATGATGAGTTGAAATCTGAGTTCCTAGCTGTTAATTTCGAAGTCGTCGAGTCCTCTTTATTAACCTAACTGTAGCTAAAACAATGCGGAAAAACCTGCAGATGGCTTTTGTAAAAAGTTCTTACCATACTTTCTGAACTTTTTGACTGTATAGAGGTTGCGAAGTGAGATTACAAAAGTTTTAACTTAGGAAGATCTGTTTCTATTTATTTCTTACAAATAATGGGATCAATAGATCAGAACGTAGTCTGCGCAGATGACCAGCTCGTTGGTACTGGCATGAATACCAAATTTTTTAGTGTCTCCTTGATCTCCTCCGAATTTTGACGAAAGTATCCGAAGAGAATCCATATATTGATGGTTCCATGATTTCCGGGTCCATTAATTCTGTTTATTTATTGAAAAATAGAGCTCGAAAAAACTTGTTTAATAAACTGTGCTACGCTAAACTGTATGACGGTTTTGAGGTCAAAGCTTCTAAGTGAAATCTTATCACTTTGGGAACGTGAGCTCCATTTGCTTGTGGTGATCGCCACTTATCAGGTAATGTCAAGGTTCGGAGCATGTTTTGACTAAGAAAAGCTTCTCATAGAAATCACTTAACTTGCGGAGACGTTGCTGATCTTCTAGAATATCTAACTTTTAGGATAACATTCAATCCTGATCCAAATCTGATCTCCCATTTCTCGTAGATCATCGAGAAGATTAGGCAGAGAGGAGAATAGAGGCGAACTTTTTTCAAAGAAATGTAAGCCCCAGAGTTCTACTAGGATGGGAATTCCTGGACAGTTTTTACCTCCTAAAACCGTTATTTCGTGGAAATGGGAGCTTAAAAGTCCTGCCAGAAGATGATTCCCAGTAATCATCGATATGTTCAAGATCCCACGACAGTCGGGTCTACGTAACTGGAACGGACCCGGATTTTTTATACGGTCAAGGACTGTCAACTCGGCAGAACTCCGCCGCTGCAACAACAACAACATATGTTCAAGATGAAGGTGGTCTTACTTCATAGCAATGGAGGTTTAAGAGTTTTACACTACTTAATAGGTTGAGTTACAGTTTTTAGCTTGTAAAACCGTAATTTCAAAGGATGGAACTAGAATGAGGAATTTTTTTCAGTGCTTACCTTTTAAACTCCTATTTGATGGCAATGGGGACTTAAGAGTTCGACTATGATAAGTAAACCTCGTTCCTAGTTCCACTAGGATGAGGAATCCTATGCAGCTCTTACCTCGTATAACCGTTATTTTGCTAGTAGCTTTGATCTATAATGCTTTTGAACAGCCGAATAACTTTCGTGTGACCCGAAGCTTGACGATTCATCCCTCTCCAAAGCAATTCCTACCGACCACACACTTTTTATGTCCACTTGTTGTTTTTTATGCCCACTTAGCTATGCAGATGTATGCGTATGGACTGTCAATGTTAGGCGGTAGCATGAGTGAGGGGTTGGCGAAAGGGGTGGGGTGGTTGTTTTGTTTGAAATTGGCGAATGGTGAGTCCTTGCTTGTGTGTATATTCGTCAGCACTTTCACTCTCGCCCCCAAATATATGTATGTATGTATCATATGAGCCTTTGGCTTGCACAGGCGAACAACGTGGACTTACTTACATAAATATATACAAATTTATAAATGTATATGTGTGTATGTGTGTCTTAATGCGCGTGCATGCTGAAGGGTATTTTGAAATTTTAAGCTTTTATGTGGTCTCAACTGCTTTGTGGGCCAAACAAAGCGCCAACAGCATATAATTTTATATGCAAATATACATACATACAGACCTTACATATATATGTAAATAGTGTGTGCGCTGAACAGCATGCGTTAGTGACAAAGTGGACGCTGGCGACTCGGAAAATACAAAGCAATGAGATTTAAATATATAAACATATAAAATATTTACATAGGCACATAGACATACATATGCATATACATACATATATATAGTGATTTGCATGTATGCGATTTTCTCATATACACATACATACATACGCATATATTTGCTAAAAGCACATAGTTTACAGCTTGTCCAAACCGAAAACCGACGGCGCACATACAACAACAAATAACCGTACATGTTTGTTTGTATATGCAGACACATGTCTGTATGTAATTAAATTCACACACATGCATAGATTTCTAAAATTTACATACCAAATTGAATTGGATCGATAATTTAGGACGCACCGGACGTGCGTGCAGAAGATTTGCGACTCCGACGCACACACACACACACAGAAATATATGCATATATATAAATATATATTCACATATGTATGCATAAGATTATTTAAAATACATACACTCAAGCCACTCTTTCGTGCACTCATTTACATATACATACATACACGCATACATACATACATACATACATCTAATCATTTCTAGTTTATTTAGAAAGTGATTGCGTGCCAGCTTGGGGGAGAAGTGTGGGGTGGGGAATGTTTTTTGAATGTTGGACAACTTTGTAGTTGTTTTTGTTACTGTTCGCTTGCGTTGTCGTTGGCGCTGGAAGCTGCGCGTTTGCTTTGTTCTAATAAAGCTTTTAAATTAGTGCTTTTTGTTGCTTGCTGCAAGGCTAGCGCATAGCTTGTGCTCATTTTAATGATATTTTCGGTATTACCGTTAAGCATGTGAGACGCGTACTTACATAGTATGTATATGAGAAATTAGCTTGATTTTTTTGTGAAATGAAAATATGATTAGTTCATTAAAAAATCAAAATTATTATTTTTTTTAATATATTTATTTTATTTTTTTTTATAAAAGTTTACATAACAATAAAATTATTACATAAACTATAAATAACGCAGTGCTAGCATCGGAGGCTTTCGTAAAAAATGGCTTAAATACTTTTTAAAAAAACCTTTGAAATATTCTTTTTAATCTATTTCAAAATTTAATTCATTATAAAATAAAGTATGTTTTTTAAATATGCGTATTTTTAATATAAATATTGCATAAAAAATTTTAATTTTTGAAAAAATTATTAATTTTACCTTTAAATATAATAAATGTATCATAAAAATTATAATTTTTAAGTAGCTTATACAAAATTTTGGAAAATAAGCTATTAAAAAAAATTTATTTTTATTATTTCCATATTGCGAACAAAAATAACACATGTTTTTAATTGTATGAAAAAAGTTTTGAAAATATGATTTTCAATTTTCGTTATTATTTAATATTTCTGTCGTAAAAATAATAATAATAATTTTTAAAATAGTTTTTAAAAATGATGAAATTTTGAAAAAGGTAATTATTTAAAACTTTTATTATTATTTAATAATTCTATTTTGCGAACAAAAATAATATATTTTCCATATTAGTTTTTAAAAAAGGTTTGGAAATATAAAATTTTGGAATTTTTTTTTTAATTTTTATTATTATTTTATATTTTATTTTACTAATAAAAACATATATATATTTTAAAAAAGTTTTAAAAATTTTAAATTTAAAAAAAATATATTATTTCAAATTACTATTATTATTATTATATTAATAATTTTGAAAAAGATAATTATTTAAAACTTTTATTATTATTTAATAATTCTATTTTGCGAACAAAAATAATATATTTTCCATATGAGTTTTTAAAAAAAGTTTGGAAATATGAAATTTTGAAATTTTTTTTTAATTTTTATTATTATTTTATATTTTATTTTACTAATAAAAAAAATATATTATTTCAAATTACTATTATTATTATTATATTAATAATTTTGAAAAAGATAATTATTTAAAACTTTTATTATTATTAAATAATTCTATTTTGCGAACAAAAATAATATATTTTCCATATGAGTTTTTAAAAAAAGTTTGGAAATATGAAATTTTGAAATTTTTTTTTTAATTTTTATTATTATTTTATATTTTATTTTACTAATAAAAAATATATATATTTTAAAAAAGTTTTAAAAATTTAAAATTAAAGAAAATAAATTATTTCAAATTACTATTATTATTGTTATATTAATAATTTTGAAAAAGATAATTATTTAAAACTTTTATTATTATTTAATAATTCTATTTTGCGAACAAAAATAATATATTTTCCATACTATTTTTTAAAAGGTTTCGAAATATGAAATTTTGATTTTTTTTTAATTTTTATTATTACATATTTTATATTTTATTTTACTAATAAAAACAATATATATTTTAAAAAGTTTTAAAATTTTAAATTAAAGAAAATAAATTATTTCAAATTACTATTATTATTATTGTTATATTAATAATTTTGAAAATGATAATTATTTAAAACTTTTATTCTACTTAATAATTCTATTTTGCGAACAAAAATAATATATTTTCCATATTAGTTTCTAAAAAAGTTTGGAAATATGAAATTTTGAAATTTTTTTTAATTTTTATTATAATTTAATATTTTATTTTACTAATAAAAACAATATATATTTTAAAAAAGTTTTAAAAATTTGAAATTTTGAAAAAAAATATTATTTCAAATTATTATTTTTATTTAATATTTCTGTCATAAAAAAATATTTTTTAAATAGATTTTTAAAAAAGATTGAAAATAATATATTTAAAAAAAATATTTAAAATGTTTGTTATTACTTTCTGTTGTATTACTAAAAATAATATTTTGTTCAGTTATTTCCTCAAATTCAAGTTTTAATAAAACTAATTTAATCTTTTTTACAAGAAAAAAACAAATTTCTTGAAAATTTTTGTGAAAAAAAAAATTATTTTAAGTTTAAAAATATACTTTTTATATTTTTGTTTTAATATTTTTATTGCATTTCCTTAAATTCAAGTTTTATTAAAAATAATTTAACCTTTTTTCAAACAAAAAAAAACAAATTTCTTGAAAATTTTTTTGAAAAAAAATTAATTTAAGTTTAAAAATATACTTTTTATATTTTTGTTTTTAATATTTTTATTGTATTTTATCTTGAAAAAATTAACACTATAGTTATAACTGAGTTGTGCCGCCTTTAATAATAGTAAGAAATTGTTTAAAAAAAACTTGAATAGTATTTTTACCAAGCGTTATCTACTGCAATATTCTTCTAAGCAACATAACTAGCCTATATTTTATTTGGAATCACGCAGAATAAGCTAAGAACTAATTGGAGCGTATTTTGTATTAAGATATTTCATTCTCCACTACATATTAGTTATCTGAATATTTTATAAGATAAATTATACAAATTTTGATGACAAGATATTTCTTCAGTGAACTAATATGGGCTACCTACCTTCAAGAGTTTAAAAAAGCTTCTTTTGACCTTTGTATCGCATACTTCATTAATGACTGGGAATGTATCCACAACCCTCCCAAGTGTAGTTAAGCATTCTTCTTACTTTAATCACATCCCCATTGATATTAAAACCGAATTTAAACAGTTTATCTTCATTTGTTATGATGGCACTTGCTCAGTGTTTTAGTTCTTGATAAATCATTGAGTCCCAATTTTAGTTTCTTTGTCCCCTTGATCTCATGCAGTACCTCCAAGCAATGTTTACGAAGAAGATGCATTTCCAATGCTATTTTTGTGTAACAATTAAAAGCAGTCCACATACATTATATTTAGTACGAAGTCTTTGTGGGGGAGGTTAGGTTGTTTCTTGGAGATGATGAAATCAGATTTTCTGCGTACTTTTTATTTTCTATCAGTATAATTTTCAGCGTACTAAAAATATTTAACAATCTTCAAAAATATCTCTCTATCTACCTATCTTTTTAACTATCCATCTATCTCAACGCGAATTGCCTGCACTTTCCATTCTGAGATCACGCTTGGAACTTAATTAAAGGTGGCGTATAAAAAAATTAGTGAAGAGGTCGTAGGTAATATACGGATAACGCCTTTGATGAGTATTGCTATTGAAAAAAGGGTCTGGGCTGGCTTGCGTTCACTGTTAAAATTTTACATGTAAATTTAAAGATTCATCTTTGAAAGCGTTCGAAATTCATATAGCAAAAGTTTCTGATAAATTGTAAAAGGAAATTAAAAAATGTGTATAGCCATTTAACACAAATTTAAAGCACAAATTGTATTGAAATACATATTATATAAAGGAATATAGTTTGTTGTAGAGGTTTCCAGTCGGAATTGCAAGATTTGTCTTTTGTAACGAGAAGAAAAACTAGTACAATGCGAAATTTATTGAGACACTGTTGAGATCTGACTATAAGATGCTGCTGAACTTGTGGAACACTTCCTTTGAAGACTTTCCAATAAGTGGGTTTTTTTAGGTAGATATTGGCTTATTATTTAATGTACCTGAAAGAAAATTAAACCTGAAAAGCAATAATTTATGAAATGAAAAGCTAAACAAACTGCGCCAAATTTAAGCGCTAGATAGTGCAGTTAGAAATTGAATTAGGTGATAATTGAACTTGTAAAACGGTTGGAGGTTAGAAATTCAATTAGGTGATAATTGAACTTGTGGAACAGCTTGTTAACGAATTTTTGTAGAAACAAGATTTTTTACTGAATATGCTAATGAGAAAAGGTAAAATTAAGGAACTTCGGATACTAAGTTTTCGACTGATAAGCTGTTGAACTTGTGGAACGGTTAATTGAAAGAGATTATGGATAGTTTGGTAATGGGAAAGTTTGCATGGTATGCGATGCAAGATGAAGCTTGATATAAAAATAACTAGCCGTTGAACTTGTGGATTATAAATATTGGCATTATTTGGTTCAGTGGACATTTTTAAACGTGTCTTAATTTTTTTATTAATTTTATTATATATTATTATATATTATACCATAATAGAAAAGAGCTTAAGTATTGAACTTGTGAAACAGCTTGTTGAAGCTTTGAACGCGTTAAACAAATTTTAATAGAAACAATATTTTAGTCCTCAATATGATAATAAAGAAAAGCTAAAATTAAGGAAATTTCGATGCTGATTTTTTGACTGCAAAGCTGCTGAACTTGTGGAACGGTTTATTGAAAGAGTTTATGGGTAGTTTGGTACTGGGAAGTTGGTAGAATAAACTAAAATTTTCATACTATGGAAGGGAAGATGAAATTTAGTATGAAAACAACTAGCTTTTGAAATTGTGGATTCTAAAAATCAGCATTATTTGATTTAGTGAAAATTTTTAAACGTCTCATAATCCATATCTTTTGATGAAATTCCACTTTTGTTTTTAAATATTTACAAATTTACAGTTATTTTCGGGTTTACATATCATCACACCTACTAAATGGTCACTAATAAAGGAGATATTATTGAAAGTGATAGTGCGCATTGCCACAAAGTAAATTTTAACAGCTTTAAAAGTATACTTTGCGCAAAAGGTCAATGCTTTTAGAATAAAGAAAAATTAATAAGAATTATTTTTTGTAAGTCTTCGCTTGTGCAAATATACCGTAAACCAATACAAAGCGCATGTGCAATAAAAATAAATGAGCAGAAAAAACAAAAAGATGCTTAAACACTTACGTACATATGAAGTGTAAAAACACACACACACAAACGCGAAGCATAACGAAAGCAAATCGTACTGTTGATAAATGGCGACCGTTAAGCAAATCTAATGGCCCAGCGGCGACACTTGTCGACAATGACAATGAATAATGCGGCAGTATGCGCAGCGCAAAGCGAGAAATGCAAGAAGAAGAAGACACTGCATGCTGGCCGCGCATGCGCACCACAGACACTGAGCAAAGGTGCGCAGCAGGTAGGCGACTGGAGAAATGCATGCGCAGCGCACGGCAGGATATGCTGGCACTTAATCCTTGGTAAATACACGTAGATTGCTGTATACATATATGTGTGTGTGTGTGTGTTTCTAATGTTTTTTGTTGTGCTGCCAGCCAGCCTCTTGCGATTTTCCTCGCCTTCACAGCTTGCCTTTGGTGTTAGTTCCAAGGAAATTGTTTTACCTGCATTTATAAGTAGACAGACAAGCACACATACATACATACATATACACACATATGTACATATTCTTCAATAGTGGCTTAGCATGTTTCATGGTCAACTGTTGGTCGTAGGTGCAGCAGCAACAACAACACAAACAATAGACACTTTGAGCAACGGAGAAGCAGCTCTTACTCCTTGTTGTTGTTGCTTCTATTGGTGTTTACGGTACGCTTGTGATTTGGCCGACGGTTTAGAAATTTCCAACCCTCTGTTAGCATCTCTTTACACAAACACACGCACTTGTGTACACCTACACACCGATATTGTATTACTGGCACAGTCTTAATTTTAAAGAAAATTTTCCCTAATTCTGCTTTGCGCCTATTGCCTTTGCTCAGGTGTAGCACATACAATGCAACATTGTTGTTGTTATCCATTTCATTGTTTTTGTACGCTATTATTACAGTGTAATAATTTTTTTTGTTGCTTTCTGCTGGATTTTGTCTGCCGCCTTTCAATAGAGCTGGGCTCAGCTCTTATCCTGTTGCCCATTAACTCGCCATGCAATAATAAATTAAAATAATTTGAACTGAAACGACAGCCGCACAAAGGGGGCGGACAGACCTTGTGCAATGGCTGATATGATGGACGGGTGGGATAAATCTGGCGGAGAAGCAGACGCACGCAAACGCTGGGAATATGTTGCGAAGTTGATACGAACTATGAATGATCGGCAGAACGATTGAATGAGCCAAAGACTGTGATAGAGTAGCAGATTGTAAACAGACTACAATAGATAAGCTGGCAAGAAGACTGAAAGATTGCACGACAAACGCAGTCTCTAGCCATTAGGCTGATTATCTAGGTGGCAGACGTTGAAGTAAAGCAATGCGTTCGAAGAAGCGACGGCTTAGAAGGCTAGCCTTTGTAGAAAATGTACTTGGACGGAAGATATGTATATAATATTTCAAAATTGAAGAGAGAAGAAAGTTTAGGATTTTACGATGTTATGAACTAATAAGCTGCTGAACTTGTGGAACACTTTCTTGAAAGAGTTTTGCGATAATCTTTTCTAGAAAAGTAGAATATGAACAAATATTCGTGTTATAGAAATTTGCGGAACAGTTTTTTTGAAGGAGTTTTGGCATAATCTTTACTAAAACTAGAAAAATATGAAAAAATTCGTATTATGCAATGGTAGAAACAGCTAAGTACCGAATTAGCTGGCTATTGAACTTGTGGAACAGCAAGGAACTGTTGATATAAAGTTTACCACTGATAAGCTCATGAACTTTTGGAGTTACCATAACTTTCTACTACAGTGTAAGAATAACATACCAAAGTTTGGTTAGGTTAGGTTAGTCTGGTAGGCCAATGAGCCACGCATCGACCAGTTTGCTGCACCAGATGGAGTTCAGTTACTAGGTCCATGAGGAGTAGTCATTCCTTAGGATGCCTGCGCTTGACGCGAATTTCAACAGACTCTGTGGCCACTCTATCGATACCTCTTCCAGTGTATCATACCGTAGGGTCCCCAGATGCTTACAGCTTAGGCTTACCAATGCGGGACAAGTACACAAGAGACGTTCCATTGTTTCTCTGGTGCCTTGCTTTAGACATTTCCTGCAGTCTTCTTTATCTGTCAGCCCCATTCTGCAGGCATGTGTCGCCACCATACCAAAGTTTTTCTTTTTTGTGGACGAGGGCGTGGAAAATGCCTTCCGCATAATCAGTGGTGTCGTCACAGCAACGTTATGTGCCACCTGCAGGTCACTGCGGTGCGGAAGCTGGTTGTCATCGACATTAGAAGCTTTCTCTTTTTGGGGCCTTCTCTAGGCTGGGGTCTCCTATGTTGGCCATTAATCTGCTTAGTTGGGAGGCGATTTTCACTGTCTTTCTTACTTGCTGGATTTGCTCCCAGAAGGTTAGTCTGGGGTCCAGCCTTACGCCTAGGTAGTTTACTGCTTTTTGTGTCTTAAGAATATCCGTGGTCGTGTGCATGCTTATCTCGAGGGGTGTGTGCTTGTTTGTTAGCAGTAGTAGCTCTGTTTTTCCGTAGCGAGCTGGAAGTTGTGTGAGTCGAGCAATGCTTGCGTCCGTATCATGACCTGATTCAGCTTTCTTCGCTCTTCTTCTGTGTCTCTTGCTGTAATTACTGCTGCAATGTCGTCCGAGTAGCCAATTAAGTACGATTCGTCTGGCATTTCAAGTTTTAATATAGTGTCGTAGCTGATGTTCCACAAGTCTGGGCCTAGAATGGATCCTTGTGCTGCTCCTGACGTGACCGCTATCTGTCTTGATCCCTCTCTAGTTGAGTACAGCAGTTTTATGTTGCTAAGGTAGTAGCTTCACACCACAGCTCTGAGGTAGTCGGAGATTTTCAAGCTATTCTCGAGAGCATCGATCATATCCACCCATCTAGGGCTGCTGAAAGCGTTTCGGGCACCTAAAGTCGCCAGCAACACTATTCTTTTGTATGTATGCTATCTACTCTGCGCGGCTTCTACGCTTTCAATGGCGCATTTTAAAGCTCCTACAGTTGATCTGCCGGGTCTAAAGCCGTGTTATCTAGGGTACAATCCTCCAGCTTTGTTGATAGCGCTTCCAATCTTGGTTTAAGTAGTATTTCATAGAGCTTTCCCGCTGTATCCAGCATGCATAGTGGACGGTATGCTGATGGCAAGTTCCTGCTCCTTTACTGATTAGTACCAGTTGTTGCTTTAACTAGGGTTCAGGGAATATTCCGGCTTCGAGGCAGGCGCTATATAATCAATAGTACATGTTCGATGTAATTGATACGTTAGGCTTTCACATGTACAAACCCACACATTATATAAGCTTGTATGCGTTGGCATCGTCATTCCACATGCTTCCTGCACATTATTAAGCATTTTCTTTGATTTCACTCATTTCCCCCTAATTTAATTGATCCTCTCTGCTCATGCATTATTCATTTCCACACTTTATTCAGTTGATTTCAAGGTGAACGCAATGATTTTTACCAATTGCATGACTATTAATTCTGCTTGTTCTTCCCGTAAATTACCACACCAGCGTTTGGTTTTTGTTTTGTTCTTGTAATTGCATTTTCTTTCAGATTTTTAGCCGCAACAACAGCAATTACCTCTTCCAAATCGATTTTATACATATTGTTGTTATT
The DNA here is from genome assembly GCA_037783105.1 of Bactrocera zonata. Lineage (NCBI taxonomy): Eukaryota > Metazoa > Arthropoda > Insecta > Diptera > Tephritidae > Bactrocera > Bactrocera zonata. The sequence goes on along the minus strand of JBAWJQ010002000.1, from coordinate 96,574 downwards.
GTTGTTGCTTAAATCTTTAATTTCACTTGTTGCATTGCCACAGATTGTTGTTGTATTCGCATAGCACTGCAGTCAGCTGCTGTCGGGTTGCAAGTAGAAGCGCACATAAACACACCAACAAAGCTGTACGCCACCACCTGCCGTTCGAGACGCGCCATTCGTTTGGCGCCAGTCGAATTCGTCATAGGCGCACACATTTGCGTACCCTTAATGACCGCAGGCAGCAAAGCAACAACAACAAATCGGTTATTTGTATGGCTGTGTGCTCATCTAGAGATATAGGCTCCTCAAGAAATAAGAAGTTAAGTTTTCAACTGTGTTAGAAAGGTCATGGTGTCACGCCTACTGCGTCGAATCGGCTTTAAACATTTTTGAATGGAAGTGCCGTTGCTCTTAATTGAGTTATTGCAAAGATTTGCGAGTTGCAATAAAGAGTACAATGTTTTGTCAGCGTCTATGGATTAGTTTATTGTATTTACTGGGGGCTACAGTTCCACGCTCCACCCATATTTGCAGCGTAAAGTCGTTTGTACAGCAAGTTCTTTCGAAAGAAGCTGAAAATTTAATGGGTTATTGTGAGCAGAGCTTAATTTTGTTGGGGCCTCACGCATGGAAACCTTATATTCTAAATATCCATCAAGATCACATTGAAGTGTCTTAGAAGTCAGAGTTATATAAGGTCCAAACTTAAAACAAAAATAAATTCAAAAAAATTAAATGTTACAAAAATAAGTCTGTTGGTTCCCTCGTCACCTTAAGCCATTTCGTTCCCACTATATATAATATATGCCAAAGAAAGGTGGCTCTCTCTCTCCAATTGATCAGAAAATTTCTACATTTATGCGAATAGCTCGAATTAACAATAAATCAATCACAATTGGACCGACCTAGAACTTGAAAACATAAAAAGTCTGTACTCTCAATTTTTGTGGTCCCAAATATTCCAGAACATCTTCTAACACATTGTTTTTTCTTTGACACTACAACCGTCGGTCGGTCTTGACAATCGCCCACAAACTCTCCATAGAATACCTGAGTCGGTTGTCTTCCATGCCCTAGATCCAGATGAGTATCAAAGAACATTTTACGATCCTTTAGTCTTTACATTTAGTTTCTGCAGATGGCGTCTGGTAGGATACCCAGCCTCATTGCGTGGACGCCAACAGCGCGATTGCCCGTTAAAAGTCCCACAACTAAGAAAAGGCTAGCCTTTCTGAGGGTAAAGAGATCACTAGATCTCTTGCGATCGATCTTGGGCCAAAAGGCTTTCGCGAAGCCCAGCACAACACAAGAGGCGCACCGACCCGCTCGCTTTCTACCGATAGCGATTTTAGGATGCCTTTTCTTGCAAACTCATAAGCTTGACAATTTCCTGCGATTCCGCTATGGCCCGGCACCCATACCGGTGTTATCAGATAGACATTCGTTGCTATTGATAGCGAGGTTAGGAACTCCTTCACCAGCCCTGAACGCACTGATAATGAGTTCAATGCTAGTATCGCCGTACAGTTTTCAAATAGTTAAAGCATTTTATTTGATAGAAGAGCAGCTGATGAAGTACATATAAAAGTAGATATTAAAGATATAAAGACCGTAAAATAACGGTTAAGGCAACTAGAATTAGTACAACATGATTTTCAACACTTTCCAGTAAGCTCACAGCCTTCGATATTTCTAAATCTATAAAAAAACCATTCACGAATATAGGATACTCTTCCATAAGACTAACTCTCTACTCACCTATACCACATAGTCCACGAAAGATGCGTGAACAAGCCGGTAACTGTGGATTGCATTGGGAACAAGGCTCTCCATAAAGAAAACCGTCTTCATATTTTTTAGGCGTGCGTGGCCAGTAATAACAAACAAAGAGCGAACCATCGGAGAGACTAAAGTATAGATTTATAAATAAGACAAGACTGCAAGGTATTACTGTTAGAGCGCAAAAAACGGTTACTTTGCGGCATTGCATCCAATCAGTTCTACTGTAGGATATATCAATTGCGAGTAGTTGCCAATGAGACCACTTTTTCGTTTTTCATTAAAATCCTTCCATTTTTCTCGGTAATTGAATTCATTGTACCATTTGCGCACCACATGTGCCGACCATTTTTGATGTATGATACCGTGATGAAAGTGAAAATTTTGATACACTCGCGTCTCTTTGGGACCTCAAGAGATTGATAATAGAGAGAGAGTATGGCGTGAGCGAAAATTGAAAAATTAAAGAAGTTTTGTCTGGAAGCTTGCGCTAGTATTACCAACATTTTGACAAGCATCGGGTTCCACACGACATCTTCTAAGAAAACGTTCGGCTCTTATTTGCAATTGAGCGCTCCAATGCTGTTACGAAGAGCAAAAAAGATTTTAGAAAGTGAGAGAGTATGAACAAATTCATAATTAATTTCGTTAAAGGCACTAGGAGGTGTTAAGAATTAAGCTTATGTTTAGGTTGTATTGTGGGAGTGGACATAAAGTCCGAACTGTTTCTGCTCTTGATGTTAATAGACAGTTCGGATGAGATTTGAGAAGAAACAATGGTTGCTTCTTATAGGAGAACTATTCACATGTTATGTATGTATGTGAGAATTATTAAAAATACTTAAGAAATTTCTTAGAACTTAACCCGTCATCATTTATTGAATTCTCTTAAAGAGCACCAATACTTAATCCTCTTTCTTGCAGTATTAAAAATACTCAAGAAATTTCTTAGCACTTACCCCGTATTCATCTCACTTACCACGATATTCATGTTCGCAATATTATATTGCTTTGCCACTCGGTTTCGTAAACCGTTATGACTCAGTAAAAAGTAGTAAATTTCTTCAGCATCCAATTTGAGAGGTTGAAATGGCTCACATTGTGGTGGTTGAGACTAAGTGGGATTGAAGAGAATGTTTAGACTGAATATAGCGAGATAAAAATCTTAAGTTTCATAGAACATATAGTCTCGGGAGTTTTAAAGAGGCAATGAGATATATTATAACTAAATTGCGCTTCTTAGTTGAGGGCTTTTGAACCGACCGCATTACAAAGATTCTTGCTCTACTCGCCTCGAATTCGTTGTTCGCCATTAGTCGGCTGTTTTTTTCCACTCTCAATTCATTTATTTGCTTAATCGTTCTCTTTCTTACCTCACACATTATGTGTGGTTCTCTACCACAAGTTATATTTTTCTGACAAGGAACAGCTGGAATTGTTTTGCTAAAAATGGACGAAGTAGCTTCTATAAGACTAAAATGAAACCAGACGAAAAGTAACATTTCGTTTTTGAAAATTAATAATTCAAATTTGTACATTTGTTATTTTGACATTCTTTTTCTAGGTCGGCAAAAGAAGTGCGCTTACAGGGTTGCTTTCGAAAGTAGAAATTTAGTTTTTTGTTTGACTCAATTTTGAATTTAAGTTTTATATCCTAAAAGGGTATATTAAGCCAGTAGCAAAGGATCAGTATGTCGAACTGAACAATTTAGCCAAGACCATCTGTCTGTATATACATGAACTAGTCCTCAGTTTTTAGTTATCGGGCTCATCATTTAACTGAATCGCTGTCACCAGTCCATTATGGCATATAAGTATATAGCTGCCATATAAACTGACCGATCAAACTCAAGTCATTGTATGGAAAACTTTTTGTCTTACAAGGCATCTTCACGGAATTCAACATGGAACATTCGGCGTCTGTAAGATTCCCAAATTTGGAGTAATGGCTTCCGTGAGTCCAGCTATCTAGCAGTAGAACACAAGAGGATACGGAAGCACCAACCCGCTCCCATTTTGCCGATAGCGGTTCTAGCGTGCTTTTCCTTGCTAACTTATCGGCTTTATATTTTCCTGCGATTCTCCTATGGACCGGCACCCATACCAGTCTTATCACAAAGACACTCGATGCTATTGATAGCGAGGTTAGGCACTCCTCGAACCAACCCTGAACGCACTGTAAATGAGTTCAAGGCTAGTATCTCCCATTTGCGGCTGCGGTTTTACCGGGATCTTGGCAATCACCCGGCAGCCACGATCCTCAAGTTTTTTAAGCACGATCCATAGAAAAAGAGAGAGAACTCCATCCCGTGGGTTATCCCTACTGACATATCGTCGCGCGTGCGCATTTCTGTCGCACAGAAGACTGAGAATGAGGTGTTTGAGATTTGATTCAACCACAAAACCGTCTAGAGCGTTCTCCGGCAGGACGTTGTTGAAAGCTCTCTCAATATCAAGGAAGGTTCCAACAGCGAAATCCTTAACCTTTATGTCTTCCTCAAGCCACGACATGATAGTAGCAGGGCAGTATCCACTGACTAGCCTTTACAATAAGCATGTTGCGCTCCTGTTAGATTCTGAATTCTCAAATTTCTTACCTTTAATGAAACCTTCCAATTGCCTTAAATTAAATAAAGCACGGACTTTTTATTTTTAAATACCACTTGCACTTTATTTCACGTTTAAATGAGTGGAATCGGGGTGGGAGGTCGTAGAGTGGGGTTTGGGTAGAATTTTGTGTTTTACCAATTAAAATTTCATGATTTTTTAAATACAATTATTTTTTAATATATACAATAGTTTTCTTTTGCTTCACTTTCAAAACGTATTTCTTTTTCTTTTTGTTTTTTTTTATTTTAATGTTTTTTTTTCAATAAATTATTTTGTAATTTGTTTTAATCACTTAGAAGTGGTTATTTTCTGATATTTTTTCGTATATTTTTCACATTATTAATTAAATTTTTATTTATAATTCTTTAATTTTTTTACATATTATAATCTGCTCCATTTTGACTGTTGGCCATGTTTTTTTAAGTACAGTTACTTTGAAAACATGTAATAGAGTTTTCTGCAAATATTTCAAAAACTTTTTTTTATTTATTCACACATTAAATTTTAGTAAATTCTTTCGGGTTTTCGCATGATATTTTACTATTTTTTTAATTTTTGAAATTATTTGCGTGTTTGCATAATTTTTGGTTTTAAATTTTTTATGCTTTTTGTGTTAATTAAATTTTATAATTTTTCAACTAATTTTATGATGCTGAAATCGAAAATCGCTACAAATTTTATATATAATAATTACTTTTTATTATATATATTTTTTTGCTTGAATATAATTTATTTTATTATAATTACATTGTGGTGACTGATTTTTGAGTTTTTTTGCTTGTTTGAAATTTTAATATATTTTCGAAAAGTAAAGTTTTTACCTTCTACACTTTTTGCAACTTTGTGTTTTGTCATTTGTTGTCTTTTTCTTGTAAAAATTATTTTCTTTGCGTATTTCTTCAATTTCATATTTTTATTATATGTTTCTTGCCATGATTATATTATAGTTTCTTACTTATTTAAATCTTGAGTTGTTGAGGTACTTTGTTTCCATTTTTATTTTTATAGTTTGGCCATGTTTTATTTAAAGATTATGTAACAAGAACTTAGAGATTTTGTATATTGTTTAAAACTAAACTAAAAGCAGGTTTAAATCTTGTTTAAGATGTACCCATTGAATCTAGTCAGAAAACGGAGGCAAGTGTGGGCAGTTTGAAATGAGAGACATTGAAACTGCTTATGAAAATTTATAAAATACTTTAAGCGCATAAATTTGCTGCTTTGAAAACCAAATTTTCAATTCTTGTATAAAAATTTTAGTCTAAAACAACAAATTAGGTTTTATTCCAAATCTCCTCGTTCTTGCTCATTTTTAGTAGCATTTTTCATGTAGTTTTTTCTGTATTGCATTGCCACTACTTTTCTCAGATGTTTTGTGCATTTTTTATAAATTTTACTTTTCGCAAAAAAATTTCGCAACATTGTTTGTTTCGTTACTGCTCTAGAGCTCGTATTTTGTCTATTAGTAATTTGAGCTTCGTTTCGATTTTCATTTATTGTAGTTGTTTATTTGCTTAATTTCATGTTCTTACTTAGTTTTTAAATGCTTTTTTCATATTTTTGCGTTAGTTTTTCTTAACCTTTTATTGCTTTTTTTTATAAATTTGCTACTTTATAATTTTCAATATTTCTTCATATATTGCTAATCTTTCAACAGTTGCAACAAAAGAGTTTGCGTTTTTGAAAATCTCAAACGAAAAATGTCTTAGTTTTGCGAAATATCAATGAAACTAAAAAACAAAAAATATTTTTGTTTTAAGAATAATTTTTAAAAATTGCCGGATATTTTTATAGTTATCCTTATATTAACTATATCTTACACTATTTTAGTATTTTCGTTCGAAAATTTGTCAGTTTACTTCATACTACTTTTTTGTAACAGATAAAGTATGATTTCTCACATTTTTTAAAAATAAAATATTTTAAAAGTTTCTTTTTAATTCAAAAGTTTTTGTAGAGAAGTCTGTTTTCTGTTTTAAATTATTGTATTCGTTGTGAATTCGCTTATGAACCTAATAAAAATATTCAACAAATTAATTATAACCACTAATTAAACAAAAGTTCTTCACAAGATGTAGGTGGACGTTATATAAACGGCGGATTTGTTGGAAAACAAGGCATTTAAAATGTGATTTTTCTTTTGTGAGAAAAAAAAGAAAATCATTTTTTTTTAATTTTAAAAGAAAAAATATATATAGTGTTAAATTATTTTTAAAAAATTATTAATTAAAACTAAAAATATAATAATTATTTACTAAAAAAAAAGATTTATTAAAATTAGTTCTTTTGTATTTTTTAAAATTAATTAAAAAAAGTAAATTCTAAATTAAATGAATTAATAAAAAATAAAATAAAGAATTCTAACTAAAATTTAATTAATTGAAAATAATAATTAAAAGTTAATTAATTAAATTTAATTAAATCTAGCATTAAATTTTAAATTTAATTAAATTAAAAAAAAGAAAACTGAAAAATAATAATTAAAAAAATGAATCAATTGAATTTAAATATTAATTTAAAAGACATTAAATTTTAAATTAAATTAGAATTAAACTTACTACATTTTTTTAATCAATTATTTTTCAGTTTTTTTTTTAAAAAATTAATTTAAATTTTCAAATTTAATTAATTTAAAATTACTTTAAATTAAATAAAAATTTTAGAATTCTTTATTTTATTTAAAAAAACATTAAATTTTTAATTAAATTAAAATTAAATGACTTAATAAAACAAAACAAATAATTAATTCTAACATTTTTGTTTAATTTAAATTAATTAAATCTGAAAATTTTAATAAATGTTTTTAAATAATAAAAAAAAAACTAAAAAATAACTAATTAAACAACTAAAATTAAATTAATTAATTAATATCACTATAATAACTTTAAGTTACTGTAATTAATTACAACAAAATAAAAATTAATAATCAGAAAAACTTAATTAATATTATGTTGATTATAATAAACGAACTAATTATATAGCATAAATTTTCTTCATTAATTTTTATTTAAATTAAATTAATTTTAATTAAAAATTTTTAAATAAAAAACGCTTAAAAATAACTGATTAAAAGAATGAAATAAAATAAATTAGGTTATATAAATATAATTACTTATAGTTGCTGTAATTAATTACAAGAAAATAAAAACTAATTATCGGAAAAATTTAATTAATACGTTAGTTATAATATATGAGTTAATTAGTCAGTATAATTTTTGTTTAATTAAAATTTATTTTAAATTAATTATATCTGGAATTTTTTTTTATTAAATAATAAGAAAACTAAAAAATAATGAATTAAAAAATTAAAATTTATTTAATTAATTAATATAACTACAATTACTTTTAGTTGCTGTAGTTAATTACAACAAAATACAAATTAATTATCAGAAAAATTTAATTTATATGTTAATTATAATATAAAAATTAATTATTCAGCATGATTTTTCTTAATTAATATCTTAATTACAATTAATTAATATAATTTTTTCCTGATAATTAATTTTTTTATGTGTTAAAAAGGTAAAAAATTAATTATCATTAAATTATATTAATTAATTTTAATTAAGATGTGTTAAAAAGGTAAAAATTATAAAAAGTTGAATATGAACTAAATAATTAATACTGTTCTTTCAATTTTTTCTTGAGAACTTATTAATAAATATAATTAATTTTTAATTATTTTGAAGAAAGCAAATTTTAAACTACACTTTTTCATAATTTTCAAGTTGTTTGATTTTTTTAATCTTATTTTAGATTACATTTTTTACTAATTCTGTTGAAGTTTTTCACACTGTAGTGATTTTTAATTTGCTTGAATATTTTTATACTCTTGCAACCTGTTGCTACAGAGTATAATACATAGTTTTGTTTTTAATTATTTTTTCTCTATATTTTTTCTAACTGTATAATATTGTATCTTTTTTCGGTCTCTGGTTTGCATCTGAGGTATATCGTCGTTTGCTCTTTCTTGCTTACTTAATTTATTTTTTAATTATAACTGATTTTCTGATTTTTCTAACCAAAACATAATTTTAAAAATTAACTTAACATATATTAATTTAATTTTATTTAAATATTGCACATTTTGCAAGGATTTTTTCGTATAGTATAGATTAAACACCACGAAGAAAAATTGAAAAAAAAATTAATTTAAAATAATCTATATGAAAATTTAAATAAAATAAGATAAATTGAAAATACTTTATTATAAACTTATATTTTTTTATAAAATTATTTATAAAGTTTTTATAAATCAATTATATATATTATTTTTAAAAATGTTTTTAAGATAATATTAATTTTTTTTAATAAAAAATCTAAAATAGAAATATTATTAAAACAAAACAAAAAATAATGTAAGAGCTTGCATTGATTTTATATTTAATATTTTGAGGCAAAAATTTTAATAAAAATTAAAAAAAATAAATAAATAAATAAATAAATATATTTTTTAAGTTTATATATGTGTTTTTTTTTTTGAAATTTTAAATAAAAAAAAATTAAAATTTTATATTTAATAATTTTATAAAAAACAAAAAAAAAGATATTTTTTCAAGTTAATATATTTTTTGGTATTTTAAATAAAAAAATAATAATTTTATATTTAGTATAAGAATTTATATAGATATTTTAAAATTTTAATACTAAATAATATTGGAGTTTATTTATTTTTTAATTTACTAAAAACAACAAAAAAAATCAAATATAAAATAATTTTAAATACAAGATAAAAAAATTTAATATAAATTAAAAAAAGGATAAAAAATATTAAAAATATATGAATATTTTTTTATTTTATGCTAAAATAGCAAACAAAAAACATTCTTCCACATTTCTTCTTAAATATTTTTCATTTATTGTATTTTCCACTGATATGCATAAGTGTTGATATTTGCCAATTATTATTGCATCGTTTTTTTAAACAATAATTTTTCACATACAATTTGCAGACAAAATTTTACTTTTTATTATTTTTTATTTAACAACTTTGAACAAAAAGAGGATGCTAATTTTCAACTTACTGTCTCAAACTTTGAATTTTTAAACATATTTCTTGCATTTTCTTTTTCTTCACCATATTTCGCTGTTTTACTTTCACTTTTTTCTTAACTTATGATAATTCTTTAAAATTTTGCTTAAACTTGCCGAAAAATTACATTTATTTACGTTTACAGTACATTGAAATAGTTTTCGTACAGTGCTGCTTAACACACTAAATTTAATATTTTTTCCAATAAAACTGCTTAGCTTCAGTTTGTAAATTTTTTTGCTTAATTTTACTATTTTTTGCCTTAATGTTATGAAATATTGTATTTTTTTGTAATATCGATATTGTTTATTTACCTGTTTATTGTTATGCCAGATATGGTGTATCCCTGCCAAGTTGTGATTTTCTTAATTTTTACTAAATACTATGCGTCGGTGAATTGTTTTCTGTTTTCTCCGAAATCATACTATTGTGAATTCCAGAGTCGTATAAGAGTTGTAATATAAGAGTTTAGAAATCAACTCTGCATCGTTTAAGAACTTTTTTAAACGTGTTTCATGCACATTTGCATCCAAATCATCTTCGTTACTCGTAAGAAGTCGTAAATGTCGTGTAAAAGTAGTTCGTTCGTCCATGCTATTCTTCGTTTCTTTTTTCTTTTGGTCATTTACTTCCAAATCATCTTCGTTACTCGTAAGAAGTCGTAAATGTCGTATTAAAGTAGTTCGTTCATCTATTCTCTTCTTCGTTTCTTTTCTCTTTCGGACTTTTATAACGTCCTCGTGTTATAAAACTTACAATTTTCGTCTATATAATTGTCGGTGCTCATAAAAGCGATTAATAAGATTGATTTTGAAATCGATTTATATGTTGTTATGACGTAAAATGCTTTAATGAGAGCCGTATAGGAGAGTTATGAAGTTCGTATAAGAGTTTGACAAGTTTTTTACACTTTTTGTTGCAATTTTTTGTGATTGTTTCCTATTATACATTTTCTAAAAGAAGTATGTTATATAGTTAACAAGTATAAGAGTGTTTTGGAACCGTATAAGAGATTTTTAAAGTTCGTATAAGAGTTTGACAAAGCTTTTACGCTTTTTATTGCAATTTTTTGTGTTTGTGTCGTATTATACATTTTCTAAAAGATGTATGTTATACTTATAGTCAAAAAGTATAAGAGTGTTTTGGAGACGTATAAGAGATTTAGCAGGATCGTGTAATAGCGTTAAGCAGTTTTGTATAATTTAATACCTTGTTTATTACAGTTTTTATTTTTTCCGATATGGTTTGTATAAGAGTTGTAAAAAAGCATTTTTATTGTATAAGAGTCGTATAAGAATGGGCTGTACGCTATTTACTATTTGCTCTTATAAGAATTACATTTTGGTCTGAACAATTGTTCGATAGCACTCCTAAGTAAGCTCCAAAATAATTTGTATTGAAAAAATATCGTATAAGAGTTGTATAAGAGTTCAGTTAGTCGTTCTGTACCGTCTTTTACACTTATCTTTAAGCATTTGTCTTCATTACAACACACACACATAAGTTTTTAGTTCGTATAAGAGTTCTGTATAAGAGTATTTTTATGTATACGAGTGGTATAAGGCTCGCCTTTGAAGCAAATAATTCTTGTTTAACATTTTCATTTATTTTCTTCAGAATTTCATTAACTTCTCTATTAGTTTCTTTCTTTTACACTTTTCTGTCAGTTTCTTGAAAATATAAATATATATATTTATGTATATATAAGTATACGGATGTCTTACATATAGCATTCCTTGCCATTTTCGTTTTTCCTTCAATATTGCTGCTATTAGTAGCCCTCGGCGATATTAACTGTAAATAAAAACATTGAAAGATAATAAGTTAGGTTATTTTCTTTATTTTTTTTTTAGATGCTATAGTATATAAGTGTAAATATATAAATGGTGAATATATTTTGATAAAATTGGAATTGAATCTTTAATCTTGGATTCTCAATTTTCGGACGAAGTCTCCTTATTTATTGTTTAAAAAATGGTTTCTATGAAATATATTTCTTCTTTGATACATGAAAATCTAAGATAATCCAATGTGAATCGTGATCTTTCGAGCTGTGGATAGTTACACCTATAGGCCATACCATATGTGCAAAGGTTGTATTTTTTAAAACTGTGAACATCGATGACTTTTGGGTACTGACCATCCAAAGTTAGCTCATTTTGAAATTAATGTCTCTTGACCTCTCTCGACCTAGGGTCTATAGTGTCTTCAACTAAGTGTCTAAGCGTTGACTGAATTTGTTCGATATCAATAGGCAATAAAGAAAAGAAGTTGGTTTTAACCAAAAAGGAAGCCAAGACCAAAAGAAGTGGATGGATGAGACCGAACGTTAAATTAGTATTGAGTTTCATTAGATTTAATTAAGAGTCCACCAATACTCAACGAAGTTAGTGAGAACCCATGATAGTACGAAGTTATGACCAGTAATGGCCAGTGATCTTAGTTATCCTGATAATGGTGGACATAAGGATGGCTCTTATGGGCTTATGATTAGATGGAATATGAAATGGAAGCAAGCTTGGCATAATCGGCAATCATGGAGTTTAACGTAGACAACTAGAGTACAGATCACAGACTCTGCTGGTATACATATGTATGACCGCTGATGGTGAGTTTGGAGACGACTGTATTGAGATTAAAAGCCTCAAATAGTTTCCATTGGCTCTAGATAACGGTGGGTAAAAGGATGATTCTCATGGATCTAGAAATGAATGGAATATTGAAAGGATATAAGCTTGATATCATTGACTACATATCATCAAATTTAAAAGAGATGAATTGAGTTGAGTTTCACAGAGCGCTACAGCTACAGGAGGGCTCGTGGTGATTTTGCATATATGTACTTTAAACCGGTTCTGATAATAGTGGACGTATGGATAGATCCCATCGATCTAGAAAAGGTTGAAATATTGAATCAAAGCAAGCTTATGATCATAAAAACTTCAAACCGCTAGTGGTGAATTCTGAAATTACTGTAACCAGTTGAATAGTCTCTAATACATCCAAACGATTTAAGCGTCAATCGAAAGTAAACGCAAACGCGGTTGAGAGCACAGCGGGGTAACACAATTATAAAACTTAAATCGCCTAGTGTTTCATTGCAATAACAACAATGGGCACTTAAAAGAAACAAAAGTTCTGAAAAAGTCATTGCATAAGTGGAACGATAAGCAGAGAACAATAGCGGCAACAACGAAATAAGAATAACATGACATTTCATTGTGAAAAAGGTCAAAACGCAAACCAAAACTAAAGTGCCGAATTGTGTTAGATAAATCTAATTCGAAATACATTAAAATTTAGGTAGATATTTATAAATATATATACATATATGTATATATACCTAGCGAGCTAATAAACAAATGTGTATTGTTGTATGATACCCGAGTCAAGTGACCTCAGCGCGGAGGATCTATGTCAAATTGGTTGATGGTTCATTAAAAATTTCACGACAGGTAGCCGATGTTGCGCGAGCAGGGGGTAAAAAGGGAAAGTTCAACCGGTTTAATTAACCCTCACGGCTAAAGTGTCACATAAACCATACAACGAACACACACACACAGCCTAGAAGAAGAGCAGAAGATAAGCAAAAAGTCAAAAGGGACGTGTGAATAGGGCCAACAAGTCTTCGCGGAGGCTGTAGAAATGTGTGCATACATTAGGAACATATACGCGGAGCCGAGTGATTACTTCATAGGCCGCATTAGTGCCGTCTTCTGTGTCAAGTGTGTTGACATGCAACACAAAAACTCAATCAATTGTGGCAGGCATATTTTTTAATTAATCAAAAGTCGCACATACGACCTGATTATAGCAAAAGAAAGCAACAAAAACCATATAGTATTGTACATAAAGTAATCCTGATCCAAATCGAGCAAGCAGCCGAGCTTTCAGCAGGACATGCACTGCGCGTAATTGCTTATCAATGCCTCACATTGTCAGCAGAAAGTGGAAATCGTTGTGGAAATGTTGTACAAAGAAAATAATATGGAAAAAATAGATACAAAAAATAATTATAATGGAGCCTTCTCCAGCTAGCGCATACCCTGTAGGAATAAAATTAGTTATTTAACTTGCTTCAATTCGAAGTGACTTCAAATTTTAGCATTTGCTTCAGATAATATGAAAAAGGCTTGAACTAATTCGAATTAGTTTCAAAGAACATCCTTATATAAAATCATCAGAATCTCTCCTGTGAATTGAATCGCCTTAGGAAGCATCTATCTTAGCTATCAGCTGCTTCGTTGGTAATAGAATTTTTAGAAAATATTACGACAAGACTTTTCAAATAGGTTTCTATTCCTTTAATGGACATGCTATTGAATAGTGTTGCCACCTAACGCAAAAGCTAAGCCTAAAAGTAATGAATGTGTATGCTAAACAAAAGAAATTCAAGAAGGCTTTTAGCAAAACCATTGAAATTTTTTTAAATTTGCGATATGACACAGTAGAGTTGCCACCCGCTGAAAAATTAAACCACAAACTTTTAACTAAAAAAAGTTAGACATTTAAAAAAATCTTAAAGAATTGATTCAGGAGTGCAATAATTGAAAAATATTTTAGACTAGAGTTGCCACCTATTGAAAATTTAAGGAGTATATATGAAAAACAGGTTAACAAATATCAGACATTACAGAAAACCTTACAGAATTTATTTAGGAGCAGATTAATTGAAACATATTTTGGGCTAGAGTTGCCACGTATTGGAAAAATTAAAGCTTAAAACCAAAAAAAAAATAAACTAACAAACCTCAGCTGCTAAAGATAACTTTCGTGGAATATATTCAGATATTAATTAATTGAATTTTTTTCGGAATATTGTTGCCACCTAGAGGGAAAAAATATAACTGTTTAGAAAGCTCTTCTTGAGTCTCTACTTTAATTTACAATACCATATCTAACTTTTTTGTTATTAAATTAAGCCAAAATATGCACGAATACTAGTAAAATGGAAAATAAAAGACCAATCATTTCGAAACCAGTAAAATTTCCAGCAGGGTAGGTATGTAAATGACTGTGCTCGCAAGAAAAAGTAAAGTTTCCAAAGAAAAAATCGAAAGTCTAATCGAAGAGTGTCATGCATGAAGCGGCCTAATTTACATCAATCTTAATTTTTATTAAGACAGCGAGGAAAAAAAAGCATCGAATTTAATGAAAAAATCGCCAACGAATTTGGTTCAAATGCGACAAGTAAATATTTGTATGGATATGAATGGTAAAGTGATATGCACACAAGGGGCGTGTGTATCCTTATAGACCCATGTATATATGAAGGTATGTGACTTGGTCCACAAGCCCGTGTGTATGCGTGTATGTGTGCTTACTTTGACAGTTAGCTTATTGAATACGAAAGTAGGGTACTTTTCATGCTGCGGCATTTACCGCGTCTCAAACGTCTGCACAGCAGCTGAAGGGTTCCTTTACCGCAATGCAAACTGGTTGGTTGACGACTGAATGAGTGAGGCTTGATAGACAAGTGAGAGTGTGGTTAATGTAGCGCCGAGCTGCGGAGTAAATTATGCCGTGGCATATCCATAGCAATGCGAAGGTTCAAGCAAGGCAGAGGGGGTAAAAAGTATAGTAAAAAGTTTCAAATAATCGAAGGATAAAAATGTTTTTGTTGCTGCCTTAAGATTTTCATCTCTTTTTATGTTTTTTTTTTTTTTGTATGTTTTTCGTATGATACATGACCTTTTTCGGCTGATTTGCAAATGAATGGCGCGTGTTAGTAGCTACTTTATTGCTTTTAAGGATATTTAGCCGCACAGCTGGTAACCTTTTTTGTGATTGCACTTTTTTTTTTGAGGTTTCCGACAAATTATGTGCTCAAAAGTGTAGCAAAAGTTGAACAAGTGACACGTGCAATTATTTAAAGTTGCGAAACAAGTATTTTATGTCGCTTTGGTTGCTAAAATAATCAAATAAAATCTTTGACTTATTGTTAATTTAATAATAATAATACTAATAATCAAAGAAAAAAAATTGAATTGAGAAAATTTATTATAAAATCTCATATCCTTATAATCAGTTGTGTGGGAGCTATATGTTATTGTTATCCGATCCATTTTCACTCTTAATTCTATATTCATCACAAGCAAGAGTTCTGCACGCTTTCGTATTCCATAATGCCATAGCTATATGTAAGCTATACTGAAAAATATTCTATCCACAGAGATCGTGGTATATAGCAGTCATACATATTTTAGAGTTATCCGATCTTAATGATTTTTAAAAATCGTTTTACAATTACGATAAATAAAAATTTCTCAAAATTTCGCATACTCTAACTGCCTATTTAGAGAAGTTATAACGTAAAATCTAATAACTGAACAAACGGTTATATGGCAGCTTTACATAATAATGTTCCAATCCGATTCGTCCTCACATATGTTTAATATATTATTACAAGGCACCTGTGTAACAAATTTTAGCTCTAAACTAGGAAGGGTTATTGAGTTGAGGTAGGAAGTCAGACTCAAACTGAGGGTTCGACACTCCTGTTGAAAAAAATGATGCTTATCGGAAGTTCCAAAGCCTGCGTATTCAAAACTTCCTAATTCGAGAAGCTGTACTGAAAAATCTTATATCGGAAAGTCGACTGGTTGACTGCTATATCTTATAGTTGCTCGATCTTAATGTTTATTATTTCATTTAATAGTTTCACTTAATAGTTTTTATTATTTCATTTACAATTACTATAAATAAAAATACTGCAAAATTTCGTACTACTTAACTGCTTTTTTAGAAAAAATATAACACAAAATCCAAAAACTGAACAAACGTTTATATGACAGCTATATGTAATAATGATTCATTCCTAGTTCGTCCTCGACATATGTTTAATATATTACCACAAGGCACTTGTGTACGAAATTTCAGCCCTAAAGCTCGAAGAGTTACTGAGTTCAAGTAGGTCGTCATATAGGGTTAAAGGTTAAAACTCACAATTATTGTCGAAAAGAGAATGATATACTCATTTAATATAATAAATATCACTGAAAAACATTTAAAAGTGTGCTTAAAGTCGGTTTTTCGAGTTCAATGTCGGTTCGAGATTTCGTCAGCCGGTGGGGTTTTTGTAGATCATCGATTAATTACATGTGAGTCACAAGGAACGATTGCAAACTTTGTTAAAATGCAAGCTGAACTGGATAAGCTAATTATCTTTAAAGGTTTAGATAAATTTACCAGTAAGAACATCAGGATGCGACTGAAATCTTCATTGATCTATCGTGTGCTTTCCTAGTTCTTATCACACACTAGTATTCTTTCTATGAACTATTTAGTACAATGGCTTGTTTCTGTGATTTCTTTGAAATATTATTTTAAATTCGTTCTTTGTATATAGTATATAGTGTAGTTGAATATAGTATGGTTTATAGTTTAAAGATAGAGAGAAAATTTCATAAATAAATATTCTTTATCGAAGCAAATGGTAATTAATCATCGAGTCAGAATATCTGTGGATAATGTTTCAAGATTGTTTATAAAACGGAAAAGCCAAGCTTTCTTCCACAGGAGATCATTAAAAAGAAAATAAAACGCCTTCGTAATTTAGGTTAGGTTTAGGTCTCTTATCATAAAGAAACAACTTCTCTGAAACGACCAATCTCACTGAACGACTCTTAGTACTAGGAAACACTTTTTAAGACCTGTGATCCACTAAGTAGTAATCTTGCAGCCAAATATATCTCCTTTATGGACTGTGGTGAAAGTTTGGTCTACTTAAATTTGAGAGTCTAAGAATTTGAGGCACAGTGGTGTCTCTGGAGTTGAGCACGCTGTAATTTGAGCTGCCAGAAGTGGGCGTTGAGACGAGAACTCGGCAAAATTATTGAAAGTTCAATTGTTAGGAAGTGTAAGAGGGAAGTTGTCACAATATTTTCTAGTTATGGGTGTTTCCTGATTGATGTTTCGACGGCAGGCGTTGCCAGCTTTTCTCTAATTGTAATCTTTCCAAAAAAATATTAACAGTTACCACTTTCTAACACTTGAGTAGGGTTAAATAAAGAGAAAGTGCTTCTAAGCATTTTCGTGTAATTTTCCATAATTATATGCGCTATACCGTTATGAAACGTTCCACTTATATAATACAATGCATACTTTGTGTGAACTGGAAACTCCCACAGCTAACACCAGCTGCCATAATTTGAAAGGAAACCAAAAAGAATTGCTTACGGCATAGATTTCGCAAACCATAAATACAATTCATACCCTTCTTCAATGGAGGTTATTGAAGAGATCTTTCGTTGCACTAATACACACACATTTTCAGCGGCATTTTCTCAGCCGTCGATCGCAAACGGCGATAAGTTAAATAATGCATTTAGACCGCATTCGTGCGCTACCGTACGATTGTCTTCCTCTTCTTTTTCTACTACTACCATTTCTTCTACTTTTTGTTTGCTCAGCGATTTGTGAGAGAAAAATGTGCGGTAATTTGAAATGCCAAAGCAGATGAGGCACAAAAAGGAAATGCTCGTATGTACTATGTGTGTATATAAATATCCTGCACGATCGGAATGTGCACCGCTCGATAACAGTAATTTTCAATTAATGCACAAACAAAAGCCAGCAAACACTGAAAAACCTGTGCGCCGACTTACAACAACACAAGCACAGCAAAAAAGGTGCGGCAGAACGTATACAAATAAATAGTATGGAGAGATATATTATATCTGTGTGGATATAGCGCGATTTTTATGACTATTTGCGCATTGTCAATATTTATGTTTCGACTGAGTGGTACTCGTAAATAAATATTTGCTGAGATACAAAGGAACAACTGAAATACATACAGACAGATAAATGTGTGTATTGGGAAGAATGCTTGAAAGAATGCTATAGAAGAAAACACGACTTACTGAGAAGTTGCAGAATTGGCACACAGTTGTGAAAGGATGAGTTGTATAAATATATATGTATCTTTAAGTAGATATGTAAGCCTAAAAGAATCACTCAAAACAGCTAACCAATAATTCCTATCTGCACAAATATATGTACATATACTTATACATATGTATGTATGTGTGAGTTCCAAGCCATAAAATCGCCAGTGTAATAAAGATTTCAAAAAGGAATTAAATTCGTCATAAAACAACAATAAAATCTGGTGCGTAAAACAACAAAAAAAGGCAATGTACATGAAAGTCCACTCCATGTACCCGAAACGTACCCGAATTTATAACCAACGAAAAGTTGCACCCACAACAGAATACCTCAAAGTATTTTGGCAGTGATTTAAAAATCTACAACAATAACACTAAATCAATAACAAAGTTGTTGTATATAATTCATGTTCTCTAAAGTTTTGTTTAATAATAAACTTGAGTTATGGAACTTATGTTCTCTAAAATAAAAAAAATAAGGCTTCCAAAAATTAATTTAATATTGATAAAATAATAAGAAATTATTTGAATTTACTTAAAAATATTTCAAACATTTTTATTCCTTGAGAACTCCGCCTTAAAAAATTTTGTTTTTCCACACTCGCTCATATTTACAAGCCAAGTACGCATTTCATACAGAATTTTTCAGCAAAAAGGCTTCAAAGTGGTTATTTTAATAAAATTACCCGAACTTATTAAGCGTCTACCGATAATGTATTGAAAGCAGTGAGGGTGATGCTTAAAAATTCCTTTCAAATCAATAGAAATCTCAGCTTGTCTATTGATTTGATAGAACTTCAGAATCCTCTTAGTAACTGACTTCAAACTCAACTAAGAGAGCTCTAAAGGAGGATTTACTGTTGAAAGGGCGATTATCTTAGCTTTTTAAGCGCGAAAAAGTTTAAACATAAAAATCAAATAAGTAAAAGAGCTTAGAAAGTTCCATCGATGCACTAATTCAAAGCAAGTATGTGCCATTTGCTCAGTAATTCGCTCCAAACTTAACTAAACGTGGCCCAAGGGAACATCACATGCTTGAAAGAGTGATAACTTCAGCATTATGCGAGCTAAAAAATGTGCTGAAAAGAATTTAGTAATTAAAAGAGCTTAAAAGCTCTATTGAACCTATATATTACGGGAGACAAACGTATAAACTGAAATCCCCTTAGTAATTGGCCTCAAGCGCAGCTAAGGTTTCAGTAAGTTAAGTTTTACTGTTTACACTGTTTACATAAGGGCTTAAAATCCCATAAAAGCTTAGTAAGTAAAAAAGCTTAAAAAGCTTCATATACTGATTACGAGATTACCACTGCTTACTAAGATCATAAAGATCATAAAAATTGCATAAAAGTCTATAAAAAGCTTGCAAAGCTCCATCGCTTCAACAAATCATGCCTCGTGACAAAGAGTGAATACAACATCTTCTCAATAAGAAATATAAAGAGAAGAGGCTCCAACAAATAGAGACTACTAAGAAATCAATTATTGCTTTCTGCAATTATTATATGCTTGGCTATGAATCTCTTTGTGAAATATCATTTAAAAAAAAGTGTAGCATTTTGGGAGTATAAACTCTATTTGTAACAACTTTTTCGGATCATGACGAAACAAATCTATATTTCTCTGAAGCATAGCACTCATACTCAGAGATTATAAAGAGAGACTCATACTTAGAGCTTAAGTTCTCAGAAGTTTACAAAGCTTTTAAAAGCTCTAACATAATCTGTTATTATGCTCTCGAGATATCAAAAAGAGCTTAGAAAGATATTAACGCAACTATATTAAAAGAACTCGAATATTATAAAATTGAGCTCAAAAGCTTTTAAGCGTTGTAACATGGTGTTAGCGTCCATAATATTTCACATTGGATTTGCAAGCAAAGAAAATCAGTTAATTCTCAGTTGTCAAAGAAACTGTATATTTAGGGCTTAAGAATTATAAAATCGGTCTCAAAAGCTCAAAAAGCTTAAGCTATAATATGAATGTAGAATTTGTATATCATTTGCAAGCAAAAAAATCAAAACGTTCTCAGATATCAAAGTATCTGTATTAAGAAAGCTCAAAGATTATAAAAAGGGCTCAAAAGCTCACAAAGCTTTTAAAATCTTTTGAAAGTTTTAATCATAATGATATCTTATGTTTGATTTAAAGCAAAAAAAATCATAACTTTTTCAGATTTTATATCTTATATAGCTAGCTATATTTTATTAAGATAGCTCAAAGTTTATAAAATGTGCTTAAAAGCTAACAAGGCTTTTAAAATATTTAATATAATGCCATCATACGTTTTATTCAGAGCAGATTTTATATCTATTATAGTAGCTACTTTAAGAGAGCTTTAAATTACGATAGCTCCTAAAAAGCTTTCTGCAGCTTTCAAAGCTCTTTAAGTTAAATAATAAAGAACTAAACAAATTATAATATTTTTTATGAGTCTAAAGTCAAAACTCACACAAATTATTATGGCGACTACAACTTTTAACATGTCAATCCAAAAGCTCTTAATCAAAGTCTACAAAAAATATGCATTGCATGTTGAATTCATCTATAAACTTTCATCCACTTTAAAATACTGCCCGAATAGCATATCAAATCTACATAATTTCTTAAGAAATTGAAATGCAATTAAAATAATTTCCGTACTTTATACCGATACTAAAGCAATTATGGTATATAAATTCAAAAATCGACGATCCGCACGCGATCACGAAACGGCACGACACATGCATATACGACACGCTAATGGCGGTGTTTCGTGGAAATAGACATGGAATGAGATTTTAACAACATTTGATTAGGATGAGACAATAAAATGTAAAGACAGCCGAAGAAGCGTCAAATGATGCAAGTGAAGAATTCTAATGGAGCCAGAGGATTTGTAGAAAGCTGGAAGGCAATTAAAGTGGAAAGCAACACGCAAATGTGAATGCTGTAGAGATGAAGATAGGAGGAAGAGAGGCTGGATTATAAAAGTAAAACATAAATTTACTCAAAGAGAGAATAAAGTGAAAAATGTTGAAATATAAAAAAATATTTAACGTTTTTAAAGAAAAGGTTCATGAAAAATGGAATTATGGACCAGGCAGAACAGGTGTCCAAAGAGTGATACAACGAAATCATCATAACTCAACACCAAGTCATAAAAGTATTGCAAAGACAGACGTGGATATATATCGTATCTATTCGTAATTGGAGCAATTAGATCAAGGAAACGACAAAGCATCCATTTTCTCTTCCGTTCTGATTTATAAATATTGGCTATCACTTTGGTTAAAGGTTGACATCAACACGACAAGCTTTTCGTTCAACTCTCAGAGTTTAATTCGACAATTTTTGGGACTGTTCGATTTTAATTTGTTTCTGAAGCCCGCTGGTTATCTTTGGAATATGAAAAATGTTAGAAAGATCTTGTTAATTTGATGCAAATGGATCTCAAATTTATAATCCACAGCATCAAACTGTACGAAAAGGGATGGCGCCAGGGAAAATCCGTCAGGATAGTTAAGAATGGAATCAGTTAATGTTTAAGCTATTACAGTTCGAATCAAGATGACTTGAAAAAAATGTCGCTTTTTTGTGAGTTCGAAAGTCAGGACCAGATGTGAGGGACTTAATATATCACTGAAGGTATTTCTATACATATTTGAAGCTTTAAAGTCCTAAAAATTTTACCTTATTAAAACAGAACGAAGGAGAGCAACATATATCTCAGGCTCGTCTGGATTTAAAAATAGAGATTCTATGGATAAAAGCTCTCCAGCTTATTATTTATAAATCAATCTAGAGCGGCTGTTGATAAACTCAATCCAATCAACTCCAATCTCAGTCAAACTTTCGTACAAAGTAAACACTTGACTCGTTCAAGTCGTGCCGTCCTAAAGTTTTAGGGAAGTTATGAGAGTGTTTGTGATCCTGTTAGATGGATACTACCTCAACCTCTTCAACTTCAAAAAAAGTTTGTTACTTATAAAGCGATCCAGAGCAGCAAGAATAAAATCATAACTTGAGATGGAGTTTCTTACTTATAGATCAATCTAGAGCTGCGGGATCTACCGACAAGCTCGGAAGCTCCAATCAAAAGCGAAACTGCAAGTCAATTTGTTCGTTATTGAACCTTTAAAGGAGTTTTGAATGAGTTTGCAGCTCTTCTAAATGGATACTACGTCGATAAAAGCTCCCAAGCTTGGGATGGAGTTTCGAACTTTTAGGTTGATCTTGATAAATGAAGTTTTTTACTTACACTAAGATCGATCTAGAGAATTTGCATCTGCTGAGAAGCTTGAAAGCTCCATTCAAACACGAAAGTACTTGCCAGTTTGCCAGTAGAAGAGTTAAGCGAGGTTGAGAGTGGATTTGTGTCTATAAGCCCAAAAAAAAAAACTAAAAAATGGATTATCGAAAAAGTAATTAAATTTTTTAGGCAAATAAAAAAAATTAAAATCAAATGCAAAACGTAGCTGTGTCAATAAAATTCCGAACAATAGCATGGATTTATGAGAGATCGTAAAGAAATTGAATGAAAGGAAATAAAGAGGCAAAAAAGTCGAAAATTGTAATTCAATGAAGCCGCCAAAATGGTTATTATTTAAATGACATAGATATGGAAATAAATCGTTAATCCAATTAAACGGGTGATTGTACGACGGCTGAGCGAGATTACGTGCGACACACAATGCTACGTGCATAACTGACATGCATACACACATGCTTACATAAGGGGGTAATTATATTGTTTTCTAAGCGCATGTGTGTGTGTTTGTAATTTTTTTCGCTGTAAAACTGAATTTATGTACGCTTGTGTTGTTGAAATTATTAGCTTGGAAATCTTGCGAGTAAACTCTCACGGCTTTGGTTGTTGTTTTTGTTTGTTTATACCCTGAATGGGGACTGTCTGTATAATATATGCGAATTGGTCATGCAGTTTTTGAGATATCAAACAGAAATTATGCACACGTATTTTTCTCTCCAAGAGACTAGATTATTTGTTGGAACGGCCGTTATCGGAACACTATAACATATAGCTGTCATACAAACCGACTGCTTAAAATTAAGTCCTTGTATGGAAAACTTTTTTACTTTACGAGATATCTTCATGAAATTTGGTAAAAATTATTTTTCAAAGTAATGCTGCAATGTCCAAAGAAATTGTTCAGATCGGTTCACTATAGCATATAGCTGTCATACAAATTGACCGCCCAAAATTAAGTCCTTGTATGGAAAACTTTTTTATTTGACGAGATATTTTCATGAAATTTAGCACAGATTATTGACCCAATATAACGCTACAATATCCTTAGAAAAAATTCAGATCGGACCACTATAGCATATAGCTGCCATACAAACTGAACGATCAAAACCAAGTCTTTGTATGGAAAACTTTTTTATTTCGACGAGATATCTTCATGAAATTTAGCACAGATTATTGACCAAAGCAACTATGCAATATCCGAAGAAATTGTTCAGATCGGACCACTATAACATATAGCTGCCATACAAATTGACCGCTCAAAACTAAGTTCTTATATGGAAAACTTTTTTATTTCGTCGAGATATCTTCATGAAATTTAGCACAGATTATTGACTAAAACAACTATGCAAGATCCGCAGAAATTGTTCAGATCGGACCACTATAGCTTATAGCTGCCATACAAACTGACCTATATTTGTACCTTAAATTAAGAAAAATATGTATTTTTATACCCTTTTATGCCATAAAAAATGCACCTGTGAAGGGTATTATAGCTACGTTGCTGTCAAACGTTAACATTTTGTCTTATTTTTATGTATTTTTCTAATTCTCCTTTGTCACGCTGCTTTGCACCTTTCCAACTCCTTGCCGGCGACCATAATTCTCGTTGGCGTTTTAGATTTCACATAACTTTTATACCTTTTATCTATTTCGCGTCAAGAGCTAATTCCACAACTACGTAGAAAAAGAGATGAGATAACAACAACAACAACACAAACTATGACAGCAACAACAGGGCAGCGCGCCTAAGGGATACAGAACGCGGCAACAATTTCGAATTTGGAATGTGTGTCAGCCTTTGCTAGATTGCAGATACGGCGCAACTTTATTGGCCCTATCTATGAATTTATATATGCGAGCGGGGTCTATCCTAATTTTCAACGTATAGTTGTTGCTGCTTTCAAATGCGAGCTGTGTGGCGCAGCAGCCAAAGATTTAAGACTCCTCGGCAGCGCTCGGCTATGTGAGCGACAATAAATTTATAGCCATGCTACAACAAAATAACAACAACAACAAGCGTACTAATGTAGCATCTTCTCTGTAGCATAATCTGATCACACGCAAAAAGACAACAACACACATACACATATACATATGCATGTATGGGTTTGAATTTTACTTTTTGTTACCATAATTTTTGTTAGTTTTTTTTTGTCCGCACATCTAATTTCATTTCTGATTATTACTTTTTTTTATAAAATTTTGTGATTTTGTTACTTGAAAACCTTCGTTAAGTGGCTTAGCGACCGCGTTGAAGGGGCGCATGCGCGCGGTTGCGATTGTTGCTATGCATGTATGTGTGTGTGTGTGTTGAAAGAAGATATATTTAAACGGCAAAGCAACGCTGGCAGTTACGCTAAGAAAAGGAGTACCATAATAAAAGTAATAATAGCAACAACAACAACACACACATGTAGTTTTTGTAATAACACTAACAACAAAATTCATGCGCTTGGCATTATGACATGATTGAGTCAGCCGGCAATCATAGACGCTGCCGCCAAACGGGCTGGGCACCACCTCCCGCTTCTACGAAGCGACGCAACAGCGAAACCACACACACGCTCATGTGTTGGATGTGTGTGTGCTTAGAGAAATATTGCCGCTAGCGTGTGAACTTTTGGTAGCAAAGGCGTTTGAACAGTGTGTTGTGATTACAAAAAATATAAAAAAATTTATGAATGAGAAAAAATTTCAAAAGTTAAAAAGAAAAATATAAAAAAATATAAATTAGAACAATATTGAAAAAAAAATGGAAAGACTAATAAAAAAGTTTTAAATAAAAATATATTTAAAATAATAAATATTAATGAAAATAATTTTAATAAACATACATTTAAAAAATATATAAAAATACTTAAAAAAGAAATTAAAAAAATTAAAGAAAAAACACATTTTGTATGTGTGTATTTTATCCAAAAATTTACATAAAATTTTCCTAAACTTACAAAAAAAAAAATAAAATAAAATTTTCAAAGTTTTTAAAACATAAAAATTAAATATTTTAAAACTTTTTTTTTAGATTTTTGAATATGTTATTTAAAAAAATTTACATAAAAATTAAAAACAATTTCCCTAAACCTAAAAATAAAAATTTTGAAATTTCTAAAACATAAAAAATTAAATTTATTAAACCTTTTTGTTTTTAATTTTTGAAAACTTTATTCAAAAAATTCACATAAAAATTAACAACAATTTTCCTAAAGTTAATAAAAATTTTAAATAAAATTTTCAAAATTTCTAAAACATAAAAATTTAAATTTATTATAACTTTTTTTAATTTTAATTTAATCCAAAAATTTATTTAAAGCTCCAAAAAAAAATCTTAAACTTAACAATAAAAAAATAAAATTTTTGACATTTTTGAAATTTCTAAAACATATAAAAATTTAATTTATTAAAGGTTTTTTTTTAGATTTTTTGAAACTTTATTTCAAAAACTTATTTCAAAAAATTCACATAAGAATTAACAACAATTTTCCAAAAGTTAATAAAAATTTTAAATAAAATTTTCAAAACATGAAAAATTTAATTTATTAAACCTTTTTTTTTAATTTTTGAAAACTTTATTCAAAAAATTCACATAAGAATTAACAGCATTTTACCTAAAGTTAATAAAAACTTTCAAAATTTCTAAAACATAAAAAATTAAATTTATTAAAAATTTTTTTTATGTTAACTTTATTCAAAAAATTTATTTAAAACTCCAAAAAAAATCTTAAACTTAACAATAAAAAAATAAAATTTTTTGACATTTTTGAAATTTCTAAAATATAAAAATTTAATTTATTAAAGTTTTCTTATAGATTTTTTTAAACTTTATTTCAAAAAATCAAATTAAACCAAACAAAGTTAAATGTTTGAAATTTTAACGTTTAGTTTCAAAAATTTCAAAATTAAAATTTTTGTGCAATTTTTTCCATTTCAAAACTATATTCACTAAGTATAGTTAAAAATTTTGAATGTTAAATGCATTCAAAAATTTATTTAAAGAAAATTAACAAAAATAAAACTTTACTTAATTAAATAGTAATTCAACACACTGTGCCGTAAACGGCGTTTAATCTAGCAAAGCAGTAACTGTCTGTCTGTTTCGCATTAAACGCGAGTGACTGCGGCGAATTTTTGTTTATTGGCTGCTACGTTTGATTTGTGACTGCCGGTGTTGGTGTTGTTGGCTTCATAGAAATATTAAATATGTATTGCATATATATTGTGTATGTGTAGTATGTTTGTGGAGCAAATTTTGGTACATTTGAATAAGCTATACATATTTTTGCTACACAATTGCATTCGCTCAAGTTATAAAAAGTGCCAAAAAAATTTAGCAAAATACCCAAAAATTCGGCAAATTGAGTTTGCTTTAATAAAACGTTTGCTTTTAAAACTTATTCCACTTCGATGCTATATTTTTGATACAATTTGATCGGAGCCGTTCATATACTAAGTTTACCTCTAGAAAATAGCATTTTTTGGAAACCTATAGATTATATGATGATACCAGAATAACTAATCTCATTGATTTATCTTGTAATGAAAGTGTTGAGCTCAAATTCTTCACTTAGGAGCATTGATCACTGTCCAGCGCCAAAATGTATGCAAAAACATTTAGGCTGGAAATAAAAAAGCGTTGAGCTTACTTTTCAATTTCAAGGCCACAAAATTTGTGATGAAAAATGTATCATGTTAAAGTACTTTACATAGTAGATGACCGAGGATCATTACACAAATTTTCGCTATCAATAAATTTTTAAGAATTGTTATAGATGACATCAGAAAATAATCGCACATAAAGAATATGTATATTTGTGTGAAAAATACTGCGTTTTTATTTCAAAAATATTCAAGAAAAATTAGTGATTTTGAATTCAACATTTTTCTAAAAAGTATTTCGATCGACGAAGATCAGTAACCAAATATTTTATATGTATCTTTTAAACTGCCTTAAGTTATATCATTATACATAATGGAAAGTGCTTGTACTATAAAATTATATTCTATTATTAGAAATTATTAGAAATTATATTAGTAAGTTATGTAAATATTATAATAACAAACTGAAGATCGGTGAGGATCAGTAACCAATTATGAATTTCTGTTAATATAACGAAAGTTACAGCAGCTTATAGCTGAGAAGTAACAGTTAGTTAAATGTAAAAATGATTCCAGTGAGAAAAAATTTGAAAAAGATGTTCGGTAATGAAATGATCAATGAAGATCGGTTAACAAAATAATTTTTTTGTTTCAGTTTATGAACAGAAATTGTTTAATTAGAAGAAGATGGCTGAATTCATAAAATTCTCAATGATATTTCCATATTTTATTGGATTTTAAATTTATTTTCAATTGTGATCAGTGAGGATCGATTAAAAATATTATTTGATTTCAGGAACTCAAACTGGGAGTTACAGCTAACAATTTTCGTTAATTGTATATGCTTCGGAGCGGAGATACCGCCTTCTTCTATTTAAGCATTTTTATAAAAGTCTGGTTTTAATTAATCGAAAGAATAGTGGCGATCACTGAAGATCGGTAACAAAACTTTTAAATGCATACCCGACAACTCATATTGGGAGATGTTGTAGTACTATAATTTTATATTCTTTATCGAAAAATTGTGCATCTTATTTTTAAACTTAATCCTATTTTTGATAGTTTGACGATCGGTAAACAGATGCTTAGTTCGGTTGATGACTTGGAAATAGCTTGTTTATGGCGAAAAAAAATGTATTTGGACAAAAAAAGGGAGATGTTGTAGCACATCTAACTTTAATATCCTTTATCAAAAAGTTGTGCATCTTCTTTTTTTAAACGTAATCATATTTTCAATAGTTTGTCGATCACCGAGGATCGATAACGGATGCTTAGTTCAGTTGTTGACTTGGAACTAGCTTGTTTATGGTGAAAAAATTTAATTTGAACAGAAAAAATTAAACAGTAGTAATATTCGTAGGCAGCTTAGGTGTCGATCAGTGAGGATCGGTAACAAAATTCTCAATTTCAGCTAATGATTGACACTATATTCTCAATGGCAGCAGGATTATTATTTATTCAGAAAAATAGTATAGTAATCATAGTTACAATAAGCTTAGGTGTCGATCACTGAGGATCGGTAACGAAATTCTCAATTCTAGCTAATGATTGGGACTATTTTCTCAATGGCAGCAGGACTATTATTTATTCAGAAAAATAGCATAGTATAATCATAGTTACAATAAGCTTAGGTATCGATCAGTGAGGATCGGTAACAAAATTCTTAATTTCAGCTAATGATTGACACTATTTTCTCAATGGCAGCAGGACTATTATTTATTCAGAAAAATAGTACATAATCATAGTTACAATAATAATATTCGCAGGCAGCTTAGGTGTCGATCACTGAGGATCGGTAAAAAATGCTGAATTTCAATTTGTGATTAATAAGTGTGATTTTCAACAGCGAGCAAGATATTTATTTGATCTGAATTAAACGAAAAACGAGAAAAGCCTTTTAAGACAGATAATGAGTCAATCTGTGAGGATCGTCATTCTGAAAGATCTTCATACGATCCATCAGCCTATAGTACAGTGAATGAGAATTTAATTTTTCACTCCAAAAACAATCCAATTTGTATAAAAATCCATTTTTATCGAGTAAAATTAAACAAGAAAAGTCTTCTAAGACAGCTAATGAGTCAACCAGTAAGGATCGATAGTCTGAAGAACTTCATATAATCCAACAGCTTATAATATAGTGAATTTTCACTCCAAAATCAATCTTATTTTTATAAAAACCTATTATGAATGAGTAAATATATAAAATTTGATTCGGACTTATATTTTTTAAACGAAAAATTGCACATCCGTTGTTACTGAAATTTTTTCTTTATTTTTATTTATTTATTTTATTTTATTTATTTTATTTTATTTTTCATATTTTTTTTACTTTTTTAAATATTTCATATTTTTTATACTTTTTTATTTAAAAAAAATTTTTTTAATATTTGTTTTTATTGTTATTTTATTTAATTTCATTATTTTTTGTATCGTTCAACACCATATTGCCACAATTGTCGCTTCTTTCATTTTCTTTAAACGCCATTAATCTTCTAACCACACTTTGAGCTTCTCATTTGTATTTCCTCTCCATTTTTTCAACACATTCTTGTTGTTGTTATTGCTATTCTCTTCATTACTAAGCTCGGCTGAAGCTTTTAATCTAGTATGCATCAGTAATTAATGATGCCACCTAGTGATACACGACGCAGCTGCCCCAAATAAGCTCCCAGAAATCAGTTAACGAATTAAGCGTAATACAAAAACAACAAAGCAACACAAAAAATACAATAAAAATTTATAAATTTAAGCTGAAGATTGGTAGCAAATGATCTTCTTAAAATTTGTTTACTTTTGTAATTCTTGTTTTAACAATCTTTCTGCGTCTTGCTTTTAGCCGCGCCTCCCCCTTTGGCTTAACGCGCGCTATGCTTTGAGTCTCAGTTTTGTGGCAGCTGTTCTGCTGCTTGTCCCGTACAATTGCTTAGCTGCGCTTCTAATGAATTTGTTTATTGCTGTTGTTGCTATTGTGCTTTTTGTTGTTTCCTTTTATTTTTGTTGCTTTTATGATTATCATATCATTTATAAGTAGGTAATTATAGTTGTTGTTGCTAGCTTTATGATTATTATCGCATCTACACTTATGTATGTAGATTTGTAGCTTTACGCGAGCTGTGCTTTGTTGTTGTTTCTTGCATTGTAATTTCTTATGTAGCGTTGTTGTTTGTGCTTTTTTTGTAAATTTTATATTTTTTTATTTGATGATATTTGCTTGGCGCTTTTTGGGTGTTTGCTCCTCGTCCGCATTCAGCACAAATCTGATCAACGTTTTTTGGCACAGCTGCGTTTGAATTTTTGAGTTGGGAAAGAAAGTCTTCAGAACTGTCTTGGCGGTCTCAATTGCCGAGTGATGAGGAGGTGTGGTGCTTGCATGAATAACATTTGCAGTAATGTATGTTGTATTATAAATGCTATTCGTACACGTGTGCTTTATATGCATATGTATGTATGTAATACTATATTAACAAATTTTTGGAGACATAACGGTATTTCAGAAACTTGAAATTTTTGAAGACTTCACTTAGAAATTTTAAATATTTAGAATTAAAAAAATATATGATTTTCAATTAATTGAAAAATTAATATTAATGAATGCCACCTAAAATAAAAAAATAGTCAAAAAATCATCTCAAATGTTTTTTGGTTTATATATATATTTTTTGCCAACATATCCCATTTAAAAGAGATCATTTTCGAACAAACTTTCGAATTCTCATTCCACAAATCTTTCATAAAAAAAATAATAGACAGGAAGTCTTCAGTGATGTTTTTGCGGATTTCTCCCAAGATTCAATGATCTCACGTAAATCATAAAAAGTCCAGCTTAAGATCCTTACAGACAAGTTTCGAACTCTATAGTTGACAATACTTTGAAATCGTTTAAGAAAGACAACATCTACAAAGACACATTTAAGCTCTCATAAGCTGAAAATTTTCAAGTGTGGTGAAAAACCAATGAGTTTTGGTTCAGAACCTTCATTGTATGACAACTGTTCGCTTGACAATTGAATCATTGTGACATCTGTCATTTATAGACTCTAAAATTTTACTCAAAGTGAAAGGGAGATATATCGTTGCCCAGAACATAAGAGGGATTCATGAATTGACCAGCAGGCCAACTGGTATCATCGATAGGAAATAAAGTCATCATTTCTGTCTGGAAGCGATCTATATTTGTGGACAACTTTGTTGGAACACAGTTATTTCTTATGAATTATCAAAAACTGCACACGATCGGCTGTTAGATAGAAAAGACACTCATGTAACGGTCGTTCGTTAAGTAAGTGCCGACGAAGAGTCGAATAGTTAGGGCCATACAAGGAAAATGCGAGTTTAAAAAAATTTCTGGAAGGAACGTGGCTTTTGAGAGACAGATTTTTCCCGACGAAGAGTCGAATAGTTAGGGCCATACAAGGAAAATGCGAGTTTAAAAAAATTTTCTGGAAGGAACGTTGCTTTTGAGAGACAGATTTTTTTAATATGTGGATGAAGCTGGTGGATCTTTTGAAGTTCTCTGGATCTTCTGAAGTACTATGGACTATTTAGATAGAGTAGTGGATCTTTTGAAGTTGTATGTGTCGTCCGAAGTATTATGAAACTCTGTTTACAGTTTCTGAGGATCAAACCGAAGGCGCTTCTTACTGTCGAACTTTTCGAGATTCCGTTCTCGAGACTTTTAGAAAGGACACATACTAAACATGTGCTTATAACTTTGGTTATTAGACATGTAAGATGACAGAAAAGCCCAATAGTTAGGAGCATGGCAGGTGTTTAGAGAATTTCTGCAGGAAACGTGGCTTTTGAAAAACAAATGTTTATTATGTGGATGTGGTAATCGATTTTCTGAAGTTCTATGGATTACTGCACAGTAATGATTGACCTATACAGTTACTGAGAACCGAACCAAAGATACTTTTTGGTTGGATTTTTTGATATTTTAGTCTCGTGGCTTTTAAAGGAAAGATTTATATTATACAGATATAACTTTGGGTCAAGTGCAGTTAGGTGGATCACTCCATCATAGCATCCACTTATGTATGTACGTTGAGGACCAAACTGAGGGGGGTTTCTATTGGGTTATACTTGCTTATCATATCTGTGAAAAAAAATATTCTGGTATTTGATTATTACCATATGCATGAAAAAAATCCCAAATATTTTAGAAGACTGTTGGTGATAGGTCTTCGTTGAGTATATTTTCCAATAGAACCAAATGATCTTATCTCTTGGCTTACGAGATTCTCATCCCGTGGATTTCGGAGTAGAGAACAATTGTATATTTTCCTACCGAACCAAAGGATCTAATCTCTTGGGCTTACGAGATTCTTATCACATGGATTTTAGAATAGAGATCTATCGTATGTGGATACAATTTTAGGACTGGAGAAATTAATGAGAACCGAACTCTAAACATTTGCGTTTATCGAACTTAAATACTATATATGCGAAAATAGGGGAAAAGGGTTTCAGACTTTTATGGGTACGAAAATATTCACAAATAGTCTAAAAGGAAGATAGGTCTTCATTGGGTACATTTTCCAATCGAACGAAAATAGTCCTATCTCTAAGGTTTACGAGATTTTCGCTCCATGCATTTGGTTGAGAAGTTATAAGGATTTCTTCAGTTTTTCCTATTGGATTTGATAAGCTTTCCACATCAGAGGAAAGAAAAAAGTGTTCTATGATTTTTGATTGGTTAGGCAAAATCCCTAAAGAATCTAGAAGACTGTTGGTAATTAGTCTGTGGTGGATATATTTTCGTATATACTCCGATTGGACGATGGTTCTGGTACTTGGGTTTGGGTGCTGATGCCGGCTTCTTCTTTTTTTATTTTCAGGTGATTTCACAAAATATCCTCAAAAACTGTGATAGAGACTTGGTTCTTCATAATCTGTTGTTAATTGCAGTCCATTGTGGTGAACTATTTTCCAATGGTGAATTAGAAGAATTTTTTAAAACAAATTTTGAGCTCTAAATCCAAATGACTATATAAGTATCTGAGCGTCGATTTAAGATTTATTCCTTTTTCTTCATAGTGTCTTCCAGTTTTATAACAAAATCTTCGATTTCCAATTTCCGCTTGGCTTAATTATTTTTTATTGTTTTTTAATTAAGACAACTACAAAGCCATAAAAAACAAAAATAAAAACAAAATAGTTATCGCCGAAAGCCATAAAATTTGATAATGGCTGCTATAAGGATTTCAAGACGACAATGTGTTGCGCAGGCGGGCGCGGGGGGCGATTAAAAGAAAACTGTGAATCATTGTTGTTTGCTGCGACTACAAAATTTAATTGTTTAATTTTTTTTACTTTTGCGTTTGTTGTACTTATTTATGTCATTGCATTGCGTTTGCTGTTGTTTTTGCTTTTCTCGTCGATCTTGCTGTCCTGCCACAGCAGTGGTAATTACAAAAGACCACTGCGCAGCTAATGTCTTTCACATTGTTGTTGTTTGCGGCAGCTGTTGTTTTTCTTATTTTTGGTTTTGCTAAGCTGCAAGAATTTTCGAAGAAACCGAAAATCCGAAAACCAAGCACAAATGACGAACACATTGTCGTTAAAGTGCAGATGAAGTGAAAAGACAATGGCAGGATTGCCAAGCCATAAAAGAGAGGCCAGAAGACACACTTAAAATTGTGTAGATGTGTATATGTGTGTGTTTGTTGTTGAAGCAACAACAGCGTACAAACCAACTGCGAAGCTGCAGAACGCTAAAAATTCAATAAAGATTTTTACCTGAGTCACCGAAGGTGAGAAACTCAACGAAGAGATGGGTAAAGGAAGACAGCAGCAGCTAGAGTAGATACTCAAATGTGGTTAAAAGACGTGAGAATGTATAGTATGTATACGTGTGAGTGACGAAACGACTGCGGCATAACAGTTGAAGCTGCCACACTCGAGCTCAACGCTGTTCCTTAACAGCTGAGTGAAGAACGCTCAAAATTCGGAAAAGGAAGCAAACGTAGTATATTATGGCAGAAGAACACATAAGTAGATAGCTACCAAAGAACATAGAAGGCAACTGAGTAAATTAGAATTGAGCCAGGCGAATTTAGAAAAGAATATGCGTTCAAGAAGATCATTACGATTGAAAAAACGATCGCTGTTTTATGATCCACCCCAAGAGTAATACGCAAGAGCGGGTGGTGCTAAAGAAGAAGCAGCGATAGTTACAAAAATGTGGCTTAAAGCAAGGCTACGAAAAGTAGAAAACAAGGAAGCATGAAGCAAACGCTTAGTTTACTTGCCAGAATGTGTGTAGAAAGGAAGATGAGAGAAGCTATGACACAATTTTTATGTAGATACATAGAAATTTTGGCGAAGACGCTAAGAAGTGGAATAAAATAGAATTCAATTAGCCTGAAGAATCTAATTTTTGCTCCTGAATTTTGTACATAGCTTAGAAGATGGTTGGATTCGGCTAGATTACTACTAATTTCGACATATATAATGGAACCCAGAATTTCTATAGCGAACTTGAATCTGTATAGAATCCCCAATGATCTCTCAGGAGATCTTGTATATGTCACTAAGGTCGCTGTTAGCAAGATTTTTACTAATCATAACATTATTGGAGCCAACTAGATCGCTACGAATTCGAACACATATGATGGAATGCAAGATCTCTAAAACGAATTTGAATCACGATAAGGCGATTCACAGGATCTCTAAAGCGTTCTAGCATGTATAACAGTAACAGTCTGTTAACTAGACTGGAACCCAGACTTACTAGAGCGAACTTTAGCTTATGTGAAGTTGATAACCTTGAACCTGATAATTTTGAATCCATAAGGTGTTCCACAGGATCTCTAAAGCGTTCTAGCATGTGTCAGTAACAGTCTGTTAACTAGAATGGAACCCAGAATCACTAGAGCGAACTTTAGCTTATATGAACTTGATAACCTTGAACCTGATGACCTTGAATCCATAAGGTGTTTCACAGGATCTCTAAAGCGTTCTAGCATGCTATAACAGTAACAGTCTGTTAACTAGAATGGAACCCAGAATCAGTAGAGCAAACCTTAACCTTTATGATGTTTCTCAGGAACTCCAAGGCAATCTTGCAACAGTTCTGTTAACTAATTATGCAAGTTATATAGATTACTTAGAAGATCTTTGGAATCAGTTAGATCTAGTTATATGAACTTGAGCTCTTATAATATTCTTCAAGAACTCTAGAGCAGATTGGGATCTATATGCGGTTCCATATGATCTCTTCGATCTTCGATATGTCATTAACAGTTCTGTTAACTAAGTATGTTAATTAAATGAACTTCGAACAGTCAAATACATTCTCAAAAAAAGTTTTAGGCATATAAGATCTTGATACTTCAATGAACAATTTCCAAGCTATTTTAGTTTTTGATATAAATGAACCTTAAGAATGCGCAATGTAGCTTCTAATAAGTTTTCTTAAGGCCTCAGGCATCATTATTTGATTTAATGGTTCCAAATATCACTTCTGACTTCCATTAACTCTGTAGTACATTTAGAAAAAAGACCTAAACTTTTGGGAACTTCTCCGGCATACTGTAGAACCCTTGAAACTCTCAAGAATTTAAAGTCGTAAGTGTCTACAAAGTATAAAATTTATCAGGCATACTGTAGAACCCTTGAAACTCTCAAAAATTTGAAGTCTTAAGTGTATCTAAAAAATGCAAAACTTTTTACAGTTTTTCAGACCTTTGGAACCAGTTTCTTTTGAACATTATTTTTCTAAGAACTGCAGGTTTTTAGGATCTGTTCTTCATTTTAAGTATTCAGCCTTCATTAAAAACTCTATGTCTTTTAGTGAAAGCAATGTTTAGCTTTTCTTTTTTGATTCTGTTCTTCCTTTTAGATACTCAGTTCTTCATAAAATGATATATGTATATCCTTCAGAAGACATCGAAGTAAAATTTAGACTTTTCAGTAAGCCCAAATAGTTGAAAACATATGAGAAAGATTTGTTTCAAGTTCTCGATCAAGATCAACTCCTTTTGCGCTATCAAATCTAGAAGGTTTTTTGCTTAACTAGAGTGAAGCCAAAAAGACTTGCAACTAACTGACCTTAAACCTCCCTGAAATGATCATATATACATACATTGGTGTTACTGATCTTAGACTTATCCCGAAGTGATGTGTACAATGCAAATGATCTTACACCTCAATAGAAATGATCCATACATTATTATAACTGATCTAAGGCTGCTCCTGAAATGATCTATACATTTCAGAGATTCTCCTCACCCACAGAGCTTTAATGTATGTAAGTGATCTTCAGTGAAGAATCGACATATAGTAGATCACTGCAATTGTCTGGTAAATGATCTTGATTTAGCACGATCATGTAACATTTTTACTGCTTTCTTATTAGATACTATACCATATACTTTGTGAATGCTTTCATAAATGAAAATTTCGTCACTTTAAATTCGTGCTGTCTTCCATCCTACTTGCTATGCTAAATTTTGGAATTTCGCCAAGTGGCTCGTAGAAACAAACATCATACAGCAAGATCACACTGAGATCACAACAACCAAAGCGAAAAATAAACCAACCAACAGTCTGTGCCTAAAAGAACACATGTCGCCGCTGCCAAAAACTCCCAAAAATCAAACCGGTTTTCATTGTAGCCAAGAAAAACAACAACTTCACGCCACACAAAAACCGAAACGAAGTTGAAATGAAGTAAAAACGTAAAGAAATGCCTACACAGAAGTCGAAAGCGAAGAAGCAGGAGAATCAGTAGAAGGAATCAGAATGTCGGGCAGCGAAGTAACAGTCGTGCATAGCTAACGATGAACACATATAAGTGCATATGTATGCTACATATGTATTTATGAATGTCTGTGTGTGTGTGTATTTCTGTAGAATAAGCAATGAAGACAGTTGTTGCGAAGACTGCGCATGCGCAAAGCAAGCAACCAAGTCGCACCAACTGTCTTCAGGCGCAACAGCGCTGTCTGCGCACGAAAGCAAGCAACAATAAGCATAAGCAAAGTAGAAGAATTCAATAAAAATAATAAAAATCAAAGTTATTTAGCGTTGTATGTGTGTTTGAAGACACTTAGATACACATATGTATTATGTCTCTTTGTTTGTATGTATGTGTGCGTATATGCTGCTGGAGGGTGGTTTCTGCTGTCGTTATATTTTGCCGGTTTAATTGCCGACTGCTTGCCGTTTGTGTGTCGTAGCTGGTTGAGTTTGGAAAAGGCATAACACAGTAAGCGTTAAGACTGGTTTGTTTACGTGTTGTTGTTATGATTATTATTTTTTCTATTTGATTCTTGTTTTTGTCATTTATTGTTCCTTTTTTGTTGTCAACGAGCTGTTAGATAGCTGGCTTATAAAATAAAAAAAAAAAAAATGTTGTTGTTGTTGTTGCGATTTTTTATTTTCTTTGCTGTACCTTTTTGTTGTCACCGATCTCTTAGATAGCTGGCTTGTAAAAATAAAAATTTCGTTGTTGTTGCTGCAGCATTATTATTTTTTTTTTCTTTGTTTTTGTCATTTGTTGTTCTCTGTTTGTTGTCAACAATCTGTTGGATAGCTGACTTATATAATTTTTTGGTGTTGTTGGTGTTTATTTTTTTTAATTTTTCGAGTTTTTATTTTTGCTGTTGTTGCTGTTTTATTGTTGTTGCTATAATTTTTTTGTTCTTGTATTATTTTTTTAATTTTTTCGTGTTTTCATTTTTGCTGTTGTTGCTGTTTTATTGTTGTTGTTATTAATTTTTTTGGTGTTGTATTTTTTTTAATTTTTGGAGTTTTTATTTTTGCTGTTGTTGCTGTTTTATTTTTTTGTATTGTTGTTGTTGTTATATTCTGCTTCTTGTTGCATTTTGTTTTGATGTAATATTTGTATTTTTTGTTGTGTTTTGTTATTTTTATTGTTGTTGTAATTTTTTAATAATTTTTGTTATTGCTTTTTTTCTAGTTGTTGTTGTTGTTTTTTATTTTTTTTTTTCTATTTTTTCTATTTTTTTCTATTTTTTAATTTTTTAGTTTTATTTTCTGTTGTTTTTGTATTTTTGTCTTTTTTTCGTTGTTGTTCTTATTTTTGTTGTTGTTTTAGCTTACATGCAACTATGGTTTTTCGGTTCAATTCTTGCTACAAAACATTTTCGCTTTCTGCTTCTAATTACATACATACATACCATACACATAAAGTACGTAGAGATACAACTACATACACAGACATATGAAAGTATGTGTAGCTACATTGCGGCAAACTCTTTCACATACACACGTATCTTTATAATGTATATATATATATGTATGTGTATATGTATGTGTGTGTACTCTCACCAATATCTTCTTGTCCCAAACTCCCGACAAAAAGTGAAACATTACCAATTCGGCCAATTCACTCGAATTCAAAAACTTGTTTTTCGTAAATACAATGAGACATTGTGTAGTCTGAAAGTAACGACAACTACACAGAGCAGGGAAAAGTTCAAATTTTGACGGCGAAAAAAAATGTAAACAAAAAATAAAAACAAAACTAAAACAAAAATTTGTTGACCAAGGCCAGTTAAAGCAGCATTAGAAAGCACAAAGCTACAAATACAAGCACATATATGTATGTCATATGTATGTACGCGTGTACATAACCTTAAAAATATAGCAAATATAGATCCTGTATTATACATATGTTTATATAATACATACATATTATGCATATATGTATATAATAAATTATTTTTTGGAAATCATCTTTCTAGAAATTTATAAACATCACAATGTAAAAAGTAAGATTTTGATAAAAAAAATTGTATCTTGAATATCACCTCTGAGTCCTGAAACCAGCTTCATACCTTACACAACTTCACATTTCTACATTAAAAATTTGCTATTTTTGTTCATAAAATGAATACCCGGGTATCTATCCAATCTTACAGAGACTGTTCAGGATTAAATATTTCATCTTATAAGGCTCCCGACCCCAGAAAAATGTCAAAATTAATAAAAATTATTTTCAGCAACATGCCCTGCCAGAACATTAGAGCGAGAGTCAAGTTTATATGTGGAAATTTTTAGGGCCTTAAAGCTATTAGACTACTAACTAGTCAAAGGCTTAAAGAATTTGAAAACTTTGAAATTGCAAGTACAAAAAATTGTTTGTGGAGACATTAATGAACTAATTGTTCTCAATACAGGTTAGGTTAGGTTAATCTGGTAGGCCATTAAGCCACACATAGACCAGTTCTGATACCAGATAGAGTGCAGTTGCCTTGAGGAATAATCATCATATACGATGCCTGCGCTTCACGCGAGTTTTAACAGACTCTCGGTCTCACTATCGATATCTTCGCCAGCGTATCATACTGTGAGGACCCCAGACGCTTACTGCGTAGTCTGGTCAATGCGTCTTGCCAATGATTATGAAAAGAGAGGAAGGAGAGCAGTACAAACAAGGCGAGCGAAGAAGAGAAATATTTATTAGAGTTATTAAAGGCGTCCGACTAATTCTGGACTTTGATCTATTCAACCAACGAAAGGTTATTGCTTTGCTGAATCTAATTTAATATCCTATATTTTTATTTGCTTCTTGCTTCGAAAAGCTTTATTATAGGGTTTACTATGGCTTTCAATTTAGAAGTTCGATAATATTTTTCGAAAAGCTCACAAGCATACTCAATCTCAAAGAGAAATATTTATCAGAGTTATTAAAGGCGTCCGACTAATTCTGGACTTTGATCTATTCAACCAACGAAAGGTTATTGCTTTGCTGAATCTAACTTAATATCCTATATTTTTTATTTGCTTCTTGCTTCGAAAAGTTTTATTATAGGGTTTACTATGGCTTTCAATTTAGAAGTTCGATAATATTTTTCGAAAAGCTCACAAGCATACTCAATCTTTCTATTTAGACATCGATCGAATTACTTTTCATTGAGCAAGTTTGTGAAATATTTCTTAGACAAAGTTCTTGAAATAACGTGGAGACCAGAACTGTAATACTTTCTAAGAAAACTGGATAGAATTATTGCATCTTTTACTTACTTTACAGATTTTAGAACAACGGCTATAGAAGAATAGTACCCTAAACTAGAGTCTGTGTTATATTTTATTTATTTTAAAGATTTAAGAACGACTTCTACAGAAGCATAATATCCTAAAGTGGCCTCTGAGTTATATATGTATGTAGTTACATATGTCTGTCAACTGCCAAAAAGGTCTTAGAATATCCAAAACACATCAGTAAAATATACTATGTTCTTCATTATTGATTGAAAGGTTTTATAGCTTAAGATAGAGTAAGCTTTTAGAACATCTGTTTTACGAATCAATACTTTATATCTCAAAAGATACCGAAAGGATCAGTTTTTCGGCAAGGTCTATATTCCAAGAGTAATACCAGTTCCATCGAAAATCTTTCATCCAAATCAGAGGTAGAATAACCAACTTACAACTGGTTTCGGTCTTCGAAAGAGATGTGTCAGTTTTCAAAAGTTTTATCTTATTTTTATATCTTAAAATATTTACTATCGAAACGATCAGTTTTACTGTCAAGGTCTATATTCCTATAATATAATATTGTTAATACCAGGTCCATCGAATATAGATATAGAATATCCAACTTCAAGAAAGAACTCTATACATTACCAATGTATTGAAACCTGCTGTCACAAAGTATAATATCTCGATGAAAAAGTTTCATAAGAGTACAAAAAATTGCGAAATTGCTCAACGGAATAGAAGCTTTAAGTTCCAGATTGAGGCCAAAATTGTTTTAATGGAATCGAAAGGAATAGCGAATATTCATATATTGCGACTGTGGATTTTTTTATACCAAGATCCTAAACTAAATATCGCGAAGATATTAGATGAAAAAGTTTCAAATGAGTACAAAACTCAACGGAATAGAAGTTTTAAGCTCAAGAATGAGCCCAAATTGTGCTGATGGTATCTGAAGTAATAGAGAATATTGAAAAGACTTTTTTTACAAATCTGAGTTAAAAGAACGGATTGCATATTTTGGACTGCCACCAAAGCTAATTCAATACCTTTTCTTACTCAATAAGGGTTGCCAGAAGCTTAAAATGGAGCAAAAAGTTATAAATGAAGTTTTTCAAAAAAAAAATACAAAGGAAAATATATCGCTAAAAATTAAATAGGTACGCTATACAAAAAGCACAAAACCAAAATTTTCAAAAATTCCAAAACAATTAAAAACAATTAAAAACTAATTACACCGATTTTTAACCCAATTGCTACTCACATAAGGCGGCCAAACATGCAAAAAACCTAAAAAAAATCAAAATTTCACCAACAAAAAGCAAATAAAAAGAAAACACAATATATACATTTTTTTCATTTGTAAACACAATTGCAATAATTTATTTTTCTGCTTTTCATGCATCCATAAAATATTTGATAATTTTTCTGTTTTGTTTTTTAGGCAATTTTATGCCCATCAAAGCTATTAATAACTAAAATCTAAACAATACTAACATAAGTATATGCCACGCGCAGCGTACGAGTATCTTTAACATTATTTAAAAATGTTTGTTTTTATTTTTTGTTTTTTGCATTTTTAAATTTCAATATTTTTATATTTCAAACAATGAATTTTTATTTATAAGTTTAGGTACAAAATCATGAAGCACTTTGCCATTTACGTTTACTAAATCCTTACTTTACAACTAATGCGTTTTGGGCTGACCAGCAGCCATAAAAACTCAGTCGAGAATAAAATGCATAGAGGTCACATAACGGTTAAGTTTAGGTTAAATAACTGTTATGTAAGCTTTATGCGAGTAGCTTTTATGGCTGTTGGTCATTTTGAGTATTTTTCGCAGTTTAGCGCGAATTATGAGTAATTTTCTTTTATCGGAAAAAGCTTTAAGTTCCAGAAGTTATTGGTTTTGCCAAAATAGTGTAGCGCAAAAAATTATTGATAGTGTTTTACGTATAGTTTTTTTCAAGTTTGAGAATTTTCGATAAAAGCTTTAATTGTATTAATTAAATTTTAGAAAATACTATACAATTTTAAAAATTTGATTTCGTAAAATATTTATAATCAAATTTTTCGAACATTTTTTGCATAAATTAAAAAAACTATTTTTAATTGAAAAAAAAATTAAAATTTTTTTAGTTTTAGTAGTAGAAAAAAATTAAAATTTTTTAGTAGTTA
Source organism: Bactrocera zonata (assembly GCA_037783105.1). NCBI lineage: Eukaryota > Metazoa > Arthropoda > Insecta > Diptera > Tephritidae > Bactrocera > Bactrocera zonata. The sequence continues at coordinate 54,311 of JBAWJQ010002000.1, read as the reverse complement.
ATTTTTTGTTTAAAAAATTATTTTTAATTGAAAAATAAATTATAAAAATTAATTTTAATTTAAAACAAAAATTAAATGCAAAATGAGTAAAAAGTCTTCAAAAGAATTAGAAAATTTTAAAAATATCTGTTTTAGCGATCATTGTCAAGGAACGATAAATTTGAAAACAAATGTTTTTAATACTTCGAAATTGTTTTTAAACTGAAAATAATTTTTAAGTAATTTTGAGCTTTTCCGTAGACTTAAAATAATTATTGTTATGTTTTTTTTTATACTGTATGGCAAAGAATATATTTTACAATTTATATATTAAAACTAAATTAAAATTATAATTAATTAATAGATATGGCGTTAAGCTTTGAATATATATAGTATGTATGTATATATCTATATGTACATACATACATATGAGTATTACAAAATTAAAATATTTTTATTTATATATATTTCATGTATTTTTTGTTTTTGTGAGCCAAGGTCATGAGGTGCGATAACATAATCTGGTCACTTTAATATGAAGAATCATGAGTGCGAATAATGTATGCTTGCTTTTGTAACAGAGTGTGCATTTTCTTTCATTTAGTTAAGAAAAAAATAGTAATTTTTTTATTTGAAAAAAATATAGTTTTTTGTAATATGAACAAAATATATTATGAATATAATAAAAAAAAAATGAAAAAAAATATAAATTTAAATATTAAAAAAAAAATAATATTTTCAAAATATATTTTGTAAATTAATTTTTTTTTCTAAAATATTGAAAAAAATTGAAAACTACGATTAAAAAATTTTAATAAATTCATCGTAAAAATTTTCAAATTATTTAAAATAAAATATTCTGTATAGTTTTAGTTTTTTGCAAACAAAATATAAATAAAACAAAAATTAAAATAAAAAAAATTTAAAAATAAAATTACAAAAAATATTTTTGAAAAAATTGTTGATGTTAAAAAATAAATTAAGCGATTTGAGTTTAAGACACATTTTATTTTATTTGAGAAACTAAAAATTTTGAAAGTAAAAACATTTTCGAAGAAAAATATGATTTGAAATTTTTTTAATGTTTTAGAAAAAAAATTCAGTAAAAAAAAATATTGGAATAAAATTTAATATTCTGAAAAAAATTAAAAATATCTTAAACAGAGTTTAGTTTAGTTTCTGCTTTGAATAAAATCAAATATTTAAAAAAAAAGTTAAATAATAAAAAAAAAATTGTTTTATTACAAAAATTTAATAGAAAAAAATTTGTAAAAAATTAAATATTCTAAAAAAATATTATTGAATTTTTTTATAAAATTAAAAAAAATTATTTGTTTTTGAAAAATTTTAAATCTGTTAAAAAAATATATTAAACTATTGAGTTAAAGGTACATTTTAATTTGCCTGATATACTATAAAATTGGTGTGTAAAAAATTTTTTAGACAAAAAATATTAATATTCTGAAAAAAAAATTTTTTGGAAAAATATTAATATTCTGAAAAAAAAATTTTTTTGAAAAATAAAATATTATATTTAAAAAAAAAACAAAAAGTTGAATTAAATTTAATTTTTGTGAAGAGAAAAAAGTTAATTTTTTTTAAATATTCTTAAAAAACTAGTTTGCATTTTTTTTTTGAAAATTGTAAAAAAATTATTTATTGTTTTTTTTTTTTGAAAATTTTGAGATGGTTAAAAAATAAGTTAAAATAAATAATTTAACTAATTAATTCTTTTGCATGTTGGAATTTATCTGATATTCAATTTCATTTTATTTAACACGTACATATTTATTTAAGAAAAAAATATAGTTTTGTTTTTTAAAAAAAATTTAAATTGGCTAAATAATTAATTTAACTATTTAATTTTTTAATATATTTGATTTTATCTGTTAAGTAATTTTATTTAAATATTGAATAAAATATTTTTCTTCAAAATTTATTTCGAAATTAAAATACTGTAAATTTTGGATAATCAAAACATTTTATTGACAATTTTTGAAATTTAAAATTTTATAACAAAAAATTTTATTAACAAGCGTGTTATAAAAAAAAACAAAACTTAAAGTAAATAAATTAAATTTTGATTGCTGTAAACAATTTTTTATATGTATAAACCATAAAGAAATATAAAGAAATCTTTGCACACCCTGTCACAAATGCAAACCTGTATTGGCACACTGTAGTTAAGTAGTGCTTAAGCGTTGCTTAAAATTATTAAAAAAAAATATTTTTTCTTTTAAGTTATATTTTTTTATTTATTGTAATTAAGTACAGCCTTTGCAATTGTTTACAAAATATATTCTTTTTTGCATGTTGTTTAATAAAATATAAACAAAATTAGTTGAAAATAAAGTTTATAACTAAATTAAATTAATGAGCGGTTGCTGTGCGCTAATTACAAATACACTGCTGTATGTTTGCCGCGATTTTTATAAATAAGTAATACTATGCAAAATATAATACTAAAACGACAAAGCCGTTTCGTCTCATTTCCGTGCAATTGCTGCTTCTGCTGCTTTGCAAAAATATTTTTTCGCAAACTTGCAAAGTTACTTTTCAATTATAATGCAGAGAAAAAGTAAGCTAAGGTTAATTAATACAAATATTCATTATTGTTGCATTCAAATACTTGTGCATTACATAATTTTGGCATTACTACAAAAACGGCGTAAGTGCACTTACGCTATGCAAATTTTATGCGAAAAAATTCAATTGCAAAATTATTCAAATTTTATATAAAAAAAAAATAGTATGTAAATGCAAAATATATAAAAATGAATACAATATACACAAATAGGTAATGTGTATTGGTTTTGAGCGTTGCATTACGAGTAATTAAAATTATGAGGTTTTGTAATTAACAAAAAATAATACAAATAATTTTCATTTTATGTATAAATTATATAATACTATTTTTTTAGTTGGCTACCCTGAGTATATTCCATTGTTTAGCTGCTGAGGTATTTGCGTTGAAAATAATAAATTCAATTCAATTCATACAAATCTAGTTATGTACTTGTAAATATGGCATTTTGAGGTGGTTTTGGTTGCATTTGGCAAGCGGCTCGTAGCTAAGGCCGCAAATAAACGTATGATTTAGGCGTCCGAACCAGTGCACAGCGCCGTTAGTTGCACAACTTCGTGTAGTAGTGAAGTTAAGCACAACATAACCCCTAAGACTTCACAGTTATTGGCGCTTAAAACTCACAAAGATCCTAAGCATCCAGCTCTAATTAGTGGACTTGCCGCTAATTTCATTAATTCAACACTTTCACACCGATAAGGCACTGTCGCCTCGCATTTTACGCGCTAAGACACATAACGCAGCGCGGTTTTCGTCTACGGACCGCTGTAACGGCACAACGCTTACGTTACTTTGGTCGGTTTATTGTCTGGTCCACAGTTTATTTCAACTACACTTGAAACCTAACTGGTTTGCTACTAAAAGTCGTACCTAATATGGTAAAATAGCTCTACAGAAATTCGAACCCCCGAACTTTTGCACCGAAAGTTCAGTCATTTTCTTTACTTTTCTTTACCGTCTAAAGACTTTTTGCTAATTCCTAAATCCAAAACTAAGTACGCTGTCCGTATGTTGCATAATTTGCTTTGGTACTAGTTGAGATTTATCGTAAAAATCTGTGCCGAAGCGCAGCGACAGCGTTTTTATAAAAACGACCACTTTAAGCAGCTTAAATCGAGCGCTACACTAACAAACGCTGTGATTAAAGGCGTAATGAGGCTCTCTAGCTCCTATACGCTGCTCTCTTGAGCTTCATAAACATGTAAGCTTGGAGGCTGGAGCGTCAAATTAGAGCTCAGCAGCTGAGACGTGCTGAAACTTGCATTTCTCGAACGTCTTAGCAACTAAGATGTGCTGAAACTTGCATTTCTCGAACGTCTTAGCAACTGAGACGTGCGAAACTAACGTTTCTGGAACGTTTTATTGCTGTGAAGCTTACCGGATTGCTCGTCTTCAAAGAAGAGTGGTAACACAGTAATACAAACGTTCCTATTCGAGTCACCGTCACTCTACTCTCTATGTTGTACCGAAATAGTAGCACAAACATCCTAAAACATAACAAACCTCGAACCCGCAGCTAATACTTAGCAGCTCAGACGTTGCAAACGCCGTTGCAAACTGCTGAGTCCCCTAAATGCTGTAAGTACTAGTGGCTGTTATGCCCTAGACTGCCTTAAAAACTCTGATTTGTTTGTTGTCTTACTGCTACTGTTTTATTTCTATACTATACACAAATAACTCGAATGTTTCGTTTCTACCTCATCTTTATTAACTGTAAATCGCTCTAAAAACCCTGGCCCAACTACAATTCCTTTTCTGTATTTCTAATTTTTCTTTCCACTAATTACTGCTGTCACTTGATCAAAAGAAGGCTGACAGCTGCTTTTCTGGCAAAGTGTCTGCATACGGTATACCATCTACATATGGTTCCTCCTTAATTATATAACTATTTTCATCTTCGAAACCGCCATCCTCGATAATCAAACTATCGTCATCTAGGTAACTTTCGTCAGCCGAACTTATTAAGTAGCTGTTCTCGTCTAATTCACCACTTACAGCCGTCGACGTTGCACGCGCTCTTGGCGCTGTATGTAGTGGTGGTGGCATCTCAACTGGCTCGGTCTTAACGTTACTATTCTTTTTTCGCCTCTTGGCCTTGGGTTGTTTCGGTTCTGTGCACTGATCCTGACCTGAGCTTTTGTTATTTTGGTCTTGTTTTTCGTCTTTCGTCTCGGTAGTCGTGTCGTTTTCATATGGTCTGTATGGTTTCTCCAGCTCCGACATATCAAACAAGCCCTCTGCAACTATGGCGTTAAGCACACGTCTGGCGACTACTCTGGGACGCGAATGCGTCTCAACATGCTTACGCAAATGATCTCTACGACAGAAGCCCTTATTACACAATGGACAGACATGCTGTTTCATGCCTGTGTGTATGGCTTCAATGTGCCGACGTAAGTCGGTCTTGTGGTGAAATTGTTTGGGGCATTGATCACATTTGTGTGGTTTATCGGTGGCTTGATGTCGCGAGTTATGCACACGATGAACCTCCGGTTCAGCAAAGCGTTTACCGCAGGTAACACAACGGTATGGGTACTCACCGGAGTGGAAGCTCTTGTTGTGTTGAGTGAGGTAACAGTTTTTGGAGAACTCCTTATCGCATTCTAGACATTTGACACGACCATTCGGTAACGTGATGGAGCGTGGCGAAGTGGTGCATTGGGAGGGCGAAATCTTCCGTTTTGAGGCGTTTTGACGCTTAGTCGGTCTACGTGGTCTCGGAGCTCTTTTTGTGGCGTTTTTTCGGGCGGTGGTAATCTCGGTGGTTGTGTCGGTTATAGTGGTATTGTTGCCAGCGGTAGAGCTGTCGCTTTCAACATTTTGGTTCGTAACGGTTGTATTAATATCGCTTTTACTGGTCGTGTCCGGGCTGCGCAGTTCAGCTTTTGGTGAATACGGTGCAACTGCACCGCTGTCCATTGTCTGCGATGGCTCTTGTAGGTATAGGTGCTCTTGCATGTGCGCACCAGTGCCTAAAATCGTATGAGCCGGCGGCAAGTCGCCCTCTTGCGGTGAACGTGGATAAGACTCACGTAAAGTGGTTTGCGACGGCAGTGCAAAGAACGGTTGACCCATTAATGGAGTGGACATAAATTGTAGTATTTGCCCGTCAGCGGTGATCATCTGCTGTGATTGCATTCCGTTGTATGAATCCATTGTGGACAAGTGTATGTAGTCGTTACTTTCGCTACTGCTGTGACTGCTGTTAACGGTTACCACTTCTCCATCTTCGCTAGACGTTGCCGCCTCATTACCAATAATAGTGTGATAAGTCATTGTGGGCTCCAGCGGCGCCAGCTCCGACTCCTGCTGCAGCTGCTGGAATGATGGAATGGTGTTGGTGGTGTGCAGCTGCGGCTGCTGCTGCAGCGGCGGCAGCAGCTGCTGTGTGGTGGTGGTGATGGGCGGCAGCAGCTGCGGCGTGATGGAATTGATGTGGTCCACCGGCGACTGTATGCTGGTATTGTTGAGCAGCATACTGCGCATGGATGGTAACACCAGCCGCTCCGGCTGTTCCGGCTCCGCTTGCTGGGTGTGGTGGCGGCTGTGCACCATATGGATGTTGTCCATATTGACCATAGTAGCTGTGCTGGTGTTGGTGATGAGCGGCTGCGGCGGCAGCAGCTGCATACTGCTGCTGAGCAGCGGCGGCGTGTTGATACCCAAAGGTAGGATGTTGTATTGGGGATCCATTATATTGGCTGGCATAGTGACTGCCGCTGGCGGCTGCATGGGAGAGAAAATGTTGTCCACCATTCCCGGCGGACGCTGCAGCTGCTCCTGGTGGTAGTCCTGGTGGGAGGTAATAAGGGGCGATAGCGCTCGCATGCTGTGCTCCGACGCCGGATTGAGCGTGGGCGTTGTGTTGTGATAATGCCGTTGCGGCCCCCCCAATTCCTCCAGCAGCTGATGGTGGAAAACCTGCAATTCCTCCCCCTGCTCCAGATCCGCCTGTGCCTGACGGTGGCGTTGTAACTGCACCTCGGCCTCCTGTGCCTGTTCCGCTGCCACTGCTGCTGTTGCTGCTGCCTCCTCTTCCAGTTGTAGCTGTTGTTGCTGCTGCAGCATTTCCATGTCCATTTGAGAGCGATCCCGCTCCTCCGACGACAGTGTGTTGTCCAACTCCGGATCCATGTCCGATTCCGCTTCCTGCTGTGGCGAGCGAATGTGCATTGTGCTGTTGTTGCTGTGCGGGTAGTTGTCCTCCAAGGGTTCGTTCTTTGTGGTAGTGGTTGTTGTTTTGTTCAGCAGGCCCCTCGTGTGGGAGGACGGCATTGGTTGTGGTGTTACTGGGGCGGAGGGACCTGCTAACCCGTTTGGGTGACCGTTCAAGACGGTTTGTGAGTTGTTTGGCGAGATACCCGGCACATTTATATGGCTGGGCGAATGACTATTCGTCGATGACTGCACTTGATTCAAGTATTGTGGCTGCTGTTGCTGTGGCTGATAGCCGCCTGGATTGGCGCCATACGGTACACCGTTCATCTGCATTTGTTGTGTCGGCGATGGTGAAGCGGAGTACTGCGACATGCCCATACCCGCACCCTGTGCAAAGTCCGGCGAATTTCTAGGCGGTTCGGGTGGTTGCACCGGTGCAGGTGGTTGCTGTTGTTGTGCGGCGGCGGCAGCTGCTGCTGCTGCAGCGGCACTAGCGTTATTGCGACGACTATGTGACTTGGTTGTTGTGGTTGGATCACGTGTCGGATGATGGTGCGCAGATATAGGCAGCGTTGCTGGATCTGGCTGACCGCTAGACTTGACTGCGTTCTTGTGCAAGGTAGTATTGTAATGACGCTTCAGGTGTCCCGAGCTGGTGAACCACTTGTTGCAAGCGGTACAGTTGTATGTCTTCGGTCGACGTGCCTCATTCGACTTCCAAGTGGCAGCCTTAGTAGGCAAACTGACTGTATTAACGGACGACGAAGAGGGTGGCTCAAAGCCACGATACTGCTGTTGCGGATCCTGTGGCCCAGTTGTGGTCGTAGGAAACTCAGCTGGGCTTGAGGAAACCGGCATCATTTGTTGTTGTTGTACGGAGGGCGGGGGTTGTTGACATATATCAGCGGTTACAGTGGGATCGAAAGACTTATCCACGTAATTCTGTGAGTCGGGGTACTCAGTTTTGATCAAGCCATATTCTTGTTTTATACCCATGCCAGCTGCGCCGTTCGGCATGCTGCCTGGCACATGATAAGGCGACTGTTTGGGCGAGTAATACGGCGATTGATTCGCATGCGGTGGCTTGCCGCTCAAGTCAGTCTGCTGTTGGCCTGGCTGCGGTTGTGTGGACTGTTGCTGCATGTAGGCTGGCATACCCTCCTGCATGCCATTATTTGGCGGCTGTGGTTGCTCCCAACCGGGTAGAGCGCGTTGTTGCATGCTGTGCATGGAGTGTAGCGGATCGCTGCCACCTGTTGGCTCATGCATTTGGTGTGGATGATGTAGCAGTGATTGTATGCTGCCCGGTGCGGGTGGATAAACCATCTTTTGTGAATCCAAATCGAGTAGCTCACCCGGATTGCCGCCCTGTGTGGCTGTGGACTGTTGTTGCGAGCCCGAAGAGAGTTCCTCCTTTATGTACGGCGAGCTGGAGTAGCCGCTGCTGCCATATGGCGAGGCGCCATGCACATTAGTAATATGCTCTTGCAGCTCATTGTCGCTGGCGCACATGAGTCCACATTTCTTGCATTGTAGTTTGCAGTTGCCGCCCGGCGAACCGGTCGTAGAGCTACCGCTTAACTGCATGTGTGTCGAAGTCGATGTTGGACTGCTGGAGCTGACTAAGCGTGGGCTCAGCGAATTGGTGGTGGTCGACACGGCGGTGCTACTTTGTGGCAGCGGTAATGTGCCGCCGTTGACAACGCCATTAGTATTGTTTTCCGGCGTGCCGTTGCGATTATTGCCATCAGCGGTGTTACATGAGGTCGGGTTGTTGAGGTAGGGGTGGTAACGCACATTGCTAACTGCCGACTGGTTGGACTTGTAGTCGCTGCTGCCATTGCTGTTGCCGCCAGCGCCATACATCAGTCCATAATCCATAGCAGCACCCGCTTGATGTTGCTGTTGTGTTTGCTGCTGCTGCTGTTGGTAGAACTGCTCGAATGAATTCAAATAGCTGGGATATGGCGGCTGTTGTTGTTGCTGCTGCTGCTGCTGCTGCTGCATATCTGGTTGGCTGCCAGCTGTGGCGTAAATGCTGCCACTGTACATATGCGGCAAGCCGACATTGCCATTCGTTGTGGTCGCCACCGAACTGTACATGGCGTAGGGATTGTGACCCAACTGTTGTTGTTGCTGCTGTTCGTTGTTGGCAATTAATTGGCCATTAGTGGGTGGCTGCGGTGTGCCCGGCTGGTTATCGCTGGAATCTGCAGCGGCGCTGATCGTATTATTATTGCTATTCGTGCCCGGTTGTCCGGCTTCGGCGACACCGCCGCTACTGTTCGAATGCGGTCCGCTCGAGACGACTGCTGCGGCATTGTTGCCGCCATTAGCGTTGCCGTTGCTGTTATTGCTGCCATTGTCGGCAACACCGCCACCGGCCACGCCACCGGTCTCAGCCGCATGCATCGGCGGCATCTCTGTTTCAATTGAGGCCATCAACTACATATGTTGTGCGTGTTGTTGTTAAGATTACTGTTCGCTTGAAAGTTGCTATAAAGTATAACCTTACTTGTTGACTGCGAAATGTGTGGCGCGTTGGTTGATTTGCGTAAAATCGCAACTGTCTCTTAGCGCTTAGCTGGCTAGCACTCTAGCACATTGCGTGTCTGCAACAAACTGTGTATTAATGCCGGTGCTGCGTCGCTGCGTTTGACACTGTCTGTATGCGTGTGTGTTTTTATTTCGATTTTTACAATCGTTCGTCGCGTGTTGCTGACTCGCTGCGCATTCGGATCTCGTTGCGGATTTTCGAAGAACTGTAAAGACGAAAAAAATGTGTGGAGTTAAAAATTTGCGCTGATGACTAAGTGTTTTTCGACATAAAGAAAGCAAAGTAGCAAAGAAATGACTCTGCAGATACGAAAAGATGTAAAGGAAACTGCGCAGGCGCGGCGCTACAACTTTTCGACTTCATTTACATAGCGCTGAGTTCATATGCAAGAACGACAAAGACGTTCTGTGTAATTAATAACGTACAATATATATTATATAACAACAACAAGCATGAGTATAAAGGTTTTGGCGCCTGGAAGACGCTTGTCGACGCTTGTAAAGCAAGTTCGTATAGTTTTCGGCTGATTTTGTGACTTTGCAAAATGTTACCAAATTCCAAAATCTCCCCAAAAAGCAGTTTTAGCTTTATTTTAAACAGTATTTACTCCTAAACTAACTCTTCTTTCGCTCTAAGCTCCAACTATTCAGTGCTTTTCTCTATAAGAAACCCTCTAACAATTACACTTCGATAGTTTTCTTATGACTTCGCGCTTTTGCAATTTACAGCAAATTTCTTTAACCTTCTCACAAGCCAAACCCTAAAAGTGCTTTCTAAGCTTGTCATACCCCTCTTATTTACTCTTCTTTCCTTTCCTACCAACTTTTTTTCTTTCCAGAGTCCTGCTCCTTAAAGTTTCCCTAATTTATGAGAACTTTACGCTTCAAAAATATTAAAATATAAACTTCTAAGTAAATCTGGCAGCATATTCCTTATTTTAGTGAGACTTTATCAGTTTAATTTCTACAAATTTCGTGCCACTTCACGACTTAAACCCTCCTTTAATATAATTATGCCTATATTTACTTCATTTAAAGAAATTTTCGTCAAAATCTTACCTTAACCTCAAAAAATATTTAAATATATTAATATATCCTTACGCAACAAGTACCGTTACCGCTCTGACTTTGTAGCTAACTGCTTTAAATGCTTGAACTAAAGTTGCTTGTAACCTACGCTCGCCGCATGCTCTCCGCTGTGGCGCTCTTGCTTATGTGGTACAATAGTTTGAGCGCACTTGTTTGCTGCTCGCTCTCAACTCTCACAATATATTTTATCTCTCTCTTTCGCTCATATTGAATTACTTGCATTGAGCAGTACTTTTGTACTAAACTAACCTCGAAATTAAGTAATGTTTCTTGAATTTTTGAGCCCTTTTGAATGCACTTGTTCTATCTCTACTCTACTCTCAACTGATTTTTATGCTTTATGTGTTTTGATTTGAATTTTCGTTATTTGAACCGTTTACTTGAACTACTCTAACCTTAAAATAAGTATTAAAAATGTGTGTTTCTAAAATATTCTGAGTTCCCGCTACTTTCAACAGATTTTTTCTTTGCTCGTCTCTCACTATTTTTGTTCTTCTAGTTGTACTTTTAAACAAAAATAAGCCCAAAATATCTAGAAGACTTTCTTTGATCAATATTTCTTCTAAGTTAATATTCTGAACTCAAGTTTTTTCCACTCTTAATAGATTTTAATCCTCATTCTTGCTATTTTCTTTAGCCAAGCAGCATATTTAAGTTAAACTAACCTCAAAATATCGCGAAGAACTCGTTTGATCAATATTTCTACTTTTTCCAAGTTTCAAAATATTATTCCCTAAGATATTCTAAACTCTCTCTACTCTCTATAGATTATATTCATTATTATCCCTACTTTCATTTTTCTTTGAGCCGTAATTTAAAGCTAATCTAACCTCAAAATATCGTATATGTCTTTTTTACTATCACTATGCTACCAAAAATATATTTTCAAACTGCCACAAGCCCACCTCAACCCATTTCAGTTTCCCTCCTAATTTTCTAGCGCTTTCTACGCAGTTTCCAGTATTTTCTTCAAAACATTTTCAACCTTCAATAATAATTAATTCAATCTCCAATAAATATTGTGTTATTGCTTTTCTACACAGAAAAGTTTTGCAACTCCCAAAGAGCTTTTTGTAAGCTTTTTAGTTTTGCGAAGCTTTGAACAATTTTTGCGCCTTTTTAAATGACGATTAGAGAATTCTTTGAGTAAAAAATTATGAATTTTCGAGAATTCAAACGTTTTTGGATATAAAACATATATTTTTTGAACTTTCGAGAATTCGAACGTTTTTAGATATAAAACATATATTTTTTGACCTTACGAGAATTCGAACGTTTCTAGAAATTAAACTTACGTTTTTTTGAACCAACACCTGATACTGCCAATTTAAGCGCCTGAGACACTTTTAATATCGCTACGTATATTTTTTATATTATCACCGTTTCAGAAGTTCGATTTTATCACAATTTCTTTCGGGCGGTACTGAAATGTTTTAACTTTTTTACACGTTTTTAAAACACTAGCACTGAATTTTGATATATTAAATTTAATATTTTTGAATATAGATTTTTTGCTGGAATATATTAGTTTTTTTTATTATTTAAAATAATCAATAATCACGTGGTCCATTCACTTAGCACTTTCGTACAAGACTGAGCTTTTATTTTCAAGCTTTTGAGCTTTTTATGCAACTTTTTTGCTAACACTGGAGAACGGCGTTGCTCACCTGTTGTCTCTGCAACTTCAAGCACTTAACATGAACTGTTTCAAACACACTGTGATTTGCGCACCTTTACCGAAATATCTGTCGCTTGCTGTTATCAGCTGATAATTTAGAATTTTTTTGGCGCTACAAAAACTATCTACGTTTCTACGATGCTTAGATAGTTAACTACACGGCACGATCGTTACTGTCGTTCTGCGGTGGTATGCCGAAATTTCGGCTATGATATTACTTCTGTTGTAGTACTGCTACAACGAACACAACATATGAGTGCAACAGCGGCGCAACTACAGAGCGCGCTACAGCATATACTACAGCTGTAGCTATGTAGATTTGTATGTGTTTGTCTCGTTTTGGCAGTCGTTGTCCTGCTTATGCGCGCGCGTGTGTTCGGCGCACTGTGTATATATTTATATATGTATGTGTTCGTGTGCGCCGATCATCCTTCGTAACGAAGGCGAAGTGCGCAAGTAACTACTCGTCGCTGCGGATAGTTATGTTGCGCGTGCGCGTTCAGCATACAAAAATAACAACAACGAGCAGCAGCTACAGCAGCGCTGACAGTACCGGCGTCTATTGTGGCAGCGCGCTGCACACCTTTAGCAAAATGGCTGCATACAAATACATATGTAGCGTGCAAGTATGTTTATGTATATTTGTAGTGCGGCTCCTTGCGCTACTTGCAGCGCGCTGAGCGTTTTTGTGGATATATTTCTATCGAACTTATGCTAAGCCGCGCGCCTTGATGCAAACTAACTACCGAAAGTAGCAAAAATGTTATACATAGCTATTACTTTGTTTAAGTACTTACAAAATGCAAAGCCAAGAACTTAAAATCGCACTTGCGTTGCAAGCCATATGAGCGCTTGCGCATATACTCACTCATATACACATTTTTCATACATATCTGTGTATATATACATACATATATATATCATATAGTTTGCACTCACTATCTATCTACTTGCGCGACACTCAGCGCTCATGCATACATACACACAAACATATAATCTTGCTCTTCCAGCAAGTAGCAATGCGCGGCACATACACACATACTCTCTGCGCGTAGCGCGCCGCGCCGCGCATCCTTAATTACTTTTTACCTGGAACTGCGCTATTAATTATGTATGTATATTACAATGAAGTGGCATCGCCACTAATTGCGAAAAATTGTAATCACTTGCGGAAGTTGACCAACGCTTTGGCGAATCTTTGGCGGTGCGCGCAGGTATGCGGCACCTCAACAATAGCCGCGATCGCGCACAAAAACGGTAGAGCCGTGTTATCCTTGAGCCTTGCAACGCCTACTAGTTGCAACCATCAATACAATAATTCACAGTTATCTCCCGTACTTGGATTGCCATTTCTAGGTCATTGTGTTTGAGAGTTTTATTATTTTCAATTTTTCCTTATGTAAAGGTGAGCGTTAGCAAAATTTTAATACAGAAACACAAACAGCGCAGGTTCTAAAAATGCATAGCGCTTACAGTTTAACAATAATAATGCCAGAGTTTTTCAAAAATTACAGCTTTGCCTTGCCGCCTACAAAACAATTTTGTTGTTCTGAGAGAAAATTTTATGAAAGTGATCTTATTGTTTGAATATACATTTCTTTGTTGGTATAAATGTTAAAGAACACTTGAAACTTTCTGACAAGAGTTCATCGTTAATTTGCTAATTTTTATTGATTGGTTAATTTAATTAAGTTATAATTTTTAATATGCTTAATTTTAAATTTTTTAAAATTATTTTTATACATATTTGAAATATTTTTACTTTTGATTAATTTTTTTACGAAATTTATATTTTTAATTATTGTTTAAAAATATAAAAAAAATAATTTAAATATTTTAAATTATATAAAATTTTTAGAATTTTAATTTTGTGAACTAAATTCTTTTATATTTAAAATTTATGTTTTTAATTCATTAATTTTTATTTAATTTTTTACGAAATTTACATTTTTAACTATTGTTAAAAAATTTAAAAAATTAATTTAAGTTTTTATTTTTTTATGTTCATATTTTAATTAAATTTTTACATATTTTGAAATTAAAAAAAAATTAAAAACTTTTAAATTAAAATTTTTTAAATTATGTAAAATTTTGAGAATTTTAATATTGAGAACTAAATTTTTTTATATTTAAAATTTTAATGTTTTAAATTTATTTATTTTAATTTTATTTTTTTATGAATATTTAAATATTTTAACTATTGTTAAAAAATTAATTTAAGTTTTTAATTTTTTATGTTTGTAATTTTTAAATAAATTAATTTTATATATTATTGAAATTTGAAAATAATAAGTTTATATAATTTAAATTCTTTTTATATATTATATAAATTTATTTTTATTATTTTTTGTTAATTTAATTCTTTTTATATTTTAAATTTATTTGTTTTTATATTAAAATATTTCTATTTCATTTGACGAAATTTATGTTTTTAACTAACGTTATATTTGAATTAAAACAATAATAATTTTAAAATTTTGACATATTTCGTAAATAATTACAACTACTGCTTTTGTAAAAATATTTCATTAAATAAATTAATAAAGAAATATAATTTTCGAAAATTTTCTTCTCTCAAAATTTTTTTATTGTAAAAAACTTTATTTAATTTCTTCTTATATTCTTAAATTTTGTTAATCTTTTATGTTTTAAATTAAACTTCTTCATGTTTTATTAAACTTATACTTTTTAGTTATTCTAGTTTCGATATTAAAGAAATTTAATTTAAAAAATTGTTAGAAAAGAAAAGTATTGGAATTTCAAAAATATGAAAATAAATTAAAATTATGTAATTAAAAATGTTTAATTAAATTAAATTAATTCATTAATAATTTAATTTAATTATTTTTGCACTTTTATACATTTAATTAAATATTTAATTAAATTAATTCGTAAAAGAATAAATAATTTATTTGTTTAGATATTTAATTTCAATCTTAATAATTTTTAATTTTAAATATTAATTTATTTTCATATTTTTGAAATTCAATATTAAATTTTCTTACAATTTTTTTAAATTACAACTTTTAATTTGAAAATAAAATAATTAAAAATATATAAATATTAAATTAATTTAATTTAGTTATTAATTAATTTAATTAAATCCTTAATTAAAGAAAAAGGTAAAAATATTTTTCAAACTTAATTTTGTTTATAGAATTTTTTATTAAAAATTTATTCCTTTAATTCTTAAAAATTCGATTTTTGTAATTTTCAATGCTTTATTTAAAAAATAGTTTGTAAATTTTTAAATTTATTTGTTAGAAATTTATTAATTTTTGAAATTTAAAATTTTCATTTTACAAATTATTTTAATTAATTTCGAAATTTAAAATTTTTACTTCATATTTTTGTTGTTTTTATATTTCACCTTTGCTTTAAGCATCTCATTTACTTATTTATGTACTTAAGCTTCAACATGTACATACATATGTATATGTGCATGTATGCTGTGCATGTTAGCTCGTAAAATCTCTGCATAAATGTTGCCAACATTGTTGTTATTGTTGTTATAATTTTTTATTTATGCCATTTTTTACGTTTGCCTGTTCCATTAATTACCTTTTGTGGCACGTACCCATTAAACATTTCGACTTCTCGCGAAAAATATGCACAAATACACATACCTACAAGCATACATACATACATACCATGCACACATACTTATTCACATATACGTAAATGCATAAGATATGCTCGAAAATATATTCGAAAACACACTTAAGCGCTTAATGCGTTTTTTCGGCAAAATGATCTTCCCACACTTGCATGCGCACATACATACACAAAAATACATATAAACACACAGGCGCACATTTACATGCTTTTATGCCGCCACTTTTGTATCATAAAGCGCCGTTTTTAATGTGCATCTTGCATGTGCTGGGCTTAATTGCAATTGATTTGTTGCAAATAATCAGATGCACACACACTCATATACACATACACATCTACATATATAGTATTTGCATTTACAGCTGTAATTAGTAGCTGATCTTTGCAAACATGATCCTCGATTTTTTTCGCAGCTTAAATGAAATACACGCTTAAGTACGCGCATAAATTATGCTTAAGTCAAAAAGCAACAACAATTTTAAGGCATTTTTAATATTTCACATTAACGTTAACGTAACATAACTTAAGATAATGTAAGGTTTTTGAATGGATTTGTGCTGGTGCGATGCTAATTATTGTGGACTTTAAGTACTTATGACTTGAAATGAGCGATAAAGGTTGGTCAAATCGCAAAAAAAAAAAATCTTCTCGACTCTTCCAAAAATATTTTAAAATTTTGTAACTCCAAATGAGGCTCTCACATCATGATTCATGAAAATTATAAGAATAACACATAAGAAATGAAAAGGAGGCACCTTATTGCAAGAGCTCTTGAGTGAGCGGCTGAAACCATAACTAGGATGGCGTCTTGATACCATTGGGATGAACACTTGATAGCCAGATCTGTTTATGAAATTAGGAAGCTTGGCTACCCTACCTACTTAACTTCCCTCTCAACTAACAACTATCATCTCTAACGGGTTTTACAAACTCCACTTGGCTTATCTAGTTTTAAATTTACTCCCAAGCACTACCCAAGTGTTTTTTTAACAATTTTTATTGCTTCAAAATAAGACTAATATGTCTCAAACTACTTGTTCACTTCTTTGTAAAAAAATGCAATACCCATACTTGACTTTCAAAGAAGATTCTGGTTCAATCAGACCGGGTGTTTATGAGTATCCACCATATGAGATCACATTTTTTAACAATTTTTGTCTTCTTTTCATGCAAACTCATATACAAATTAGGTTAGGCGAGGTTAGATTGTAGTGTTGATATAGAGTCGTTGGATCTCACTTGAACTTGAAGATATTCATGCTTCAAACTCCTAAAAGTGAATCGCCAGATCCTTATAAATCGATGAGGCTTTTTGAGCTCACTACAATTTTATTAAGACCAGTTGATACTATTTCCAGCCACTTCGCTGGGTTCTTCAAAGGTGTGTCTGGCGAGTTATCTCAATCTCAGTATGGCAAAAGCCGGGCAGTAGAGGAGAAAGTGACTGTGATTCCAACTCGTCTTTCTCCATGCAATTTTGGCAAAGAACGTGCGACAAAATACTTAGTCTCGTCATGTGTATGACCTTTGGACAGTGTTGAGTCAGAGCACCTACAACTGGACCAGCTTGAATTTGTTAAGTGCAAGTAGTTCGGCAAAGCTCTTACTGTTCACTTTGAGTCAGAAGCAACTCGCAGTCGCACAAGTTCTGGCATTGGCATAGATCAATATAAATCATTTTCAAATTCCGTTGGACATATTTGTAAGGCTGTCAGTTGTCAAATCAAACCTAGCAAGACAAGAAATATGGAAGAATGCGTTTCGTCAAACCTAACCTAAAAACTTAGAAAGTTACAGAGAGGTAACGAGAAATAGTAAAAATTTAGTCTGGATGGTACAGAAAAAAAGTCAGATTGAGCTAAATCTAAACTAAAGGAGATGGGATATTGAGAACTTACATTATATTTTTTATTAAAAAAAAAAACCGAAGTTAAAAAAATTCCGAAGTTGAAAAATGCTTTAGCTCATGAAAATAGTTATTAAAGCAAAAATTTTATTCGCATTGGTTTTTATTTATGAAAATGTTGCAGATTTTGCTTTGCATCAAGAGTTTTATATTTTATGGATAATTAAGAATTAAATATTTTTAATTTTTTTTTTTTTGAAAATTCTAAATTTATGAAAAAAACTTCGAATAAGTATATTAATGCACAAAATATTTTTTTTAATTAATTAATTAATTAAGAATTAAATATTTTCTTAATTTAATCAATTAATTAGGACTTAAATATTTTTAATTTTTTCTTTATTTTAAGTTTATTAAAAAATTGGAATAATTATATTAATGCACAAAATATTTTTTTTAATTAATCAATTAATTAAGAATTAAATATTTTCTAAATTTAATCAATTAATTAAGAATTAAATATTTTCTTAATTTAATCAATTAATTAAGACTTAAATATTTTTAATTTTTTCTTTGAATATTTTAAGTTTATGAAAAAAAATTGGAATAATTATATTAATGCACAAAATATTTTTTTTAATTAATTAATTAATTAAGAATTAAATCTTTTCTAAATTTAATCAATTAATTAAGAATTAAATATTTTCTAAATTTAATCAATTAATTAAGAATTAAATATTTTTAATTTTTTCTTTGAATATTTTAAATTTATGAAAAAAAATTTGGAATAATTATATTAATGCACAAAATAATTTTCTTTCTTTACAGCTTTACATATTATTGGTGAGTGTTTTTTAAAACTTATTTCAATTATTTGTATAATTTTCAAAATATATATATTTTTTATATTATTTTTTTTATAAATTTTTTTATTATTTTTTTTTATAATATTTTTTTATTATTTTTTTATTTTTTATAAATTTTTCAAAAATATTTATTTTGCATTTTAACCAATATTTTGAAACATATTAGAAATATTTTTGTTTGTAGTTTTTTTACAACCAAACGACATTTTTTAAATTATTAATTTCTAATAAATTGACTTTACATTCAAATAAAAGCAATTGTTTTTGAAAAATATTATAAATCAGCAAATAATTTGAAAATTCTACGAAAAATTGTAAAGTGACGGATTTTTGTTCTCAATTACTTCTAAAAATTAATTTCTTGTATAAAATATTTAAAAAATTTTATGAATTTTGTTTTACTAATTTTTCATGTATTTTCTAACTAATTTTATGAATAAAATATTTTTCATAAAAATTAAAAAAAAATCCAATTTGATAATTTTTTTGATAATTCGAAAATTTTATTGAATACGAATGTGGTATTTGAGAATTTTCATCAAATTTTACAATTTTTCCAAATAAAATAACTAATGTGCTATGAGTTCCAGAATTGAATTTTTAGAAAATATTTTATTAAACATTTTAAAGAAATATACTATTTCACTATAATGCTATTCGGGAACTGTTGAGCTCTTTTTACATTATTTAATTTATTTTTAATTTTTAATTCTCATGTCCGTCAATATGTTATGTTATAAAAATTTTAAAATGTCCTTTATTTTTTAATTTTTTTCAGTTATACATATTTCTTACATTTTTTCATAAAATATTTTTAAGAAAACCGTTCAAAAATTTTCGAAATTTCATAAAAAATTGTAAGTGATTTTCCTTCGAAATTTATTCTCAACCTTTTAATAATTTTTTTGTGTAATTTTTCTTTCCTTTTTTTCAAAATTGTAATACAAAATCTCAACCATTCTTCACGCTCTCGCCAAATTCCCATACATAAACATAACATCGTGAATCACAGCCGTCGTTTGCGCAACGGAATTTATGCCAATGCATGCCGTCGCTATTAGCAGCTGCTGGCAACATTTACCCTTAGCCGGCTGTTGTTATTGTTGTTTTTTAATTAAACATGCCTATGTGCACGCGCAAAAACTAACAGCTACAGCTGCTGAGATTGCGGCAATGCGGCCGCGGTGTTCTACAAGGGGGCTGTTAATGCGGTGCGAGCGGCTATGCAACCCTCTTTTCGAAAGCAAAAAAACATTGATGCATTGCAATTAGGCAGATTAATCTGTGTAAGTAGAGTAGGGTGCTGTAGAGAGTTATTCAAAACAATGGAAGCTGTTATATGCTCCAGTAGATCTTTGAGAAGATTTCGAACTGATTTTAATTTTTTATTATAGTGTTGTTTTCATTAAAATTTTTTGTAAAAAAAGTAAGTGATTGTATTTGCATTCAATACTTTTCTAAAAGCCTTTAATAAAGCAGTGACATTTTTTTTTAATTTTTGAGTTATAGCAATGAAAATTCGCGGTCGTTGATCGCTGAAGATAATTCCTTCAACACCCAAAAATTAATGGAAAAAATTTGAATACAATTTTTAACTATTAAAAAGTAATATTTATTAAAAATAAAGTGCCAAGAAACGTTAAGCTTAATTGTGAAGTGTTGTTAGAGATATAGCGGCAACCCCGGTCGGCTCGACACCGGATGTTTCAAGTATTTTTTTCTGCGTAGAATTTCTTTTTAAGTTTTTGCATTTTTTCACAAAACCTTTTTTGTCTAAAATTGCGACTTATATATGTATTACCGTATCTTTTTTTTTAAATTTTCACAATTGAAATATTTTTTGTTTAGAAGAAAATAGTTAGCTTATAAGAATATTTCAAGAACTTGCTACTTGAAAATGAAGAAAATACTAAACATTTTTAGTTATTGGGCTGAAATTTAGTACACTTGTGTGAGAATGTATCAGTTTATGGATTATTGAGTTTTGGGGATTACAAAACACCTGAAATGTTTTTCCTGCTGAATTGAAAATAACATATGAAGATCTCGGTTTATTTTTTAAAGATTTTGTTTTAAATTTTTTATGCATTTTTTTTTAAAACAATTTTTTTTGATTTGTTTTTTTGAAAAAAAATTTTTTTTTGAATTTGTTTTAAAATTTTATTTTTTTTGAATTATTTATTTGAAAAATGTTTTTTTTGAATTTGTTTTTGAAAATTTTAAGCTATTACACCGAAGTTTTGCATATATTTTGAATCTTATATTTAGGCTTATTGAGTACTCGTACAGTAACTTTTTTTCAAATTATCGCACTTGAAATATTTTGTATTGTGTTTTTCACGAACTTAAAAATGTGGAAAATATGAAATATATTGAGTTATGGCGCTGAAATTTGGTACACTTGGGCAAAAGTAATACGCTAATATGTTTTTCATACGAGCTTGAAGTAATTTCGTAATATATTTTCACATAATATTTTTATATTTGTTTATTTATTTAAAAAAATTGTCAAATTTTCAAAAATGAAAAAATAAAAAATATATATAAAAACATCGGCCCACTCCGGGATTAGCAGCGATAGTTGTCAAATTAATTGAAATTTTTTTGAGGAAAAAAAATGGCGAACTTCCAAAAAATGACGATTTTACTTAAAAAAAACGATTATTTTATATAATTGATAGTGTTAAATTTTTTTCGTGTATTTTTTCGAAAAGTTCATTCAAAAACAAAAATTTAAAAAAAGGTCCCCAAAAGTCAATTTCTACAAAAGTTAT
The DNA here is from genome assembly GCA_037783105.1 of Bactrocera zonata. NCBI lineage: Eukaryota > Metazoa > Arthropoda > Insecta > Diptera > Tephritidae > Bactrocera > Bactrocera zonata. Next base: position 33,166 of record JBAWJQ010002000.1, on the reverse strand, counting down.
GGCTATTTGAAAATAAAAAAGCCATTTTTTTGAAAAATTCATAACTTTTTTGAAGTTGGACAAAAAAATTTTGAAAAAATTCTCAAAAATGATTTTTCAAAGGGTAGAAGAGGATGGATAAGTTTCAGCAAAATCTAAAGGGGTCGGGTTCAAAAGTGGTCGATTTGGTATGGAATACCCCATTTATATTAAGGCGTAGTGAAAACTCAATTTGAATTTTTTGTATGATCAAATTATTGTTTTGCATTTTAGATAATCAAATTTAATTTTTACTAGTATTTTTTTGACAGAGTTATATATATTTTTGCTGCATTGTAAACGATGTTTGCAAAACAATCTTTACTTCAATGCGCGGAATATGTTGAACATTTCTGAGTGATGCTGCTGAAATTTGGCAAAATTATCAGGTTACTTGTTATATTACTTTCAGTTAAACTATCGGTTATCTATTAAGTGAAAATTAAACTGGTGTCCTTCTCTCATTGAAGAATATATTGAAACTTTTGAAAGACCTAATTGACCTAGACCTAATTTTGCTCAAATTATTCGAACTTATATTATTATTATTATTTTTTTGCTTCAATGAATTTCATCATAAATTTACTAGCTTTGAGGACTATAATGAAAAATGTTGAGTTTTATCTCTGAAATTTGTCATTTGGTGTTTTTATTATGTCACGCTATAATATTGACAAAAATTCTTCACAACTGCATTGCAGAAAAAAGTTCTTCAGCCTTTCAAAAATATTGGTCATATGGACCTATACCTTTTAAATGCTTCCAATTCGCTTTGAAATGCTGTTTAAAAATTTATTGTTATTTTTGCTGATGTGCTCTTAGATTATCAAAATACTTCAGCAACACTTTTGACATGATAATAACAACTCCGTTCCTTCCATAAACCTGTCTAAATGCCTGGTTTTATTCACAGTAAATACTTTAAGGGTTCAGTAGTGCGTTAAACTGCAACTAGAAGCATGCAAATTTTTGAAAACACATTTGAAAATTTATAAAAATATTATCTTCGCTTTTTATTTTATGCTTAAAACCGCCAATTTGCTATATATAAATATTTTTTTTTTTAATTTAGACAGACATGAAATGTTCATCTAATGTGTTAACTAACATTTTCTGTTATGAAAAGTTACTACTTTTTGAAACTACGTGAATCGTTTGTAATTTTTAAGCTATCTGCTTTAAATTTAGCGCGACTTAATTCTGATATTTTGGCTTGTTAACTGCCCAAACTCAGGCAAAACTCTTTGTTACAAGTTATATTTCTACTGCCTGCAAAAGTTCTCTAAATAATCACTGTTAACATTTCAAATGCTCATTAATGCCGCTAAACTGTTGCTAAAAGCATACAATTTCCTGAACAACTACTTAAAAATATCAAATAAATTTCTTTTTGCTCTTTATTTTATGCTTAAAATCCCAAATTTGTTATAATTTTACCTTGCAATGATCATCCAACTTGTTAACTATCCTTTAACAGTTTTTCTTTTAATGTAAAAGTAGCTAATTTTCAAAGCTGCAAAATCGCTATTAGTTTTTATGCCATATTCTTGAAATTTAACATAACTAAATTTCGAATTTTTAGCTTACTAACTGCCAAAAATCAGCTAAAACGCTTGGCTCAAAGCTATATTTCTGCTGCCTACAAAAGTGCGCTACCGACGCTGTTTACTCAAAGTGCCTGCTGCTGCTAACAGTTTAACGCAATGTTGTTTAACAGTTTTATGGCTTTTGGCTGCTAAAGTTGTATTAAGCGCTGCTAATGTTTTAATATAATATATGCTGCTTTTGTTAAATAGTTGCAAATTTTCAGTGTTATTTTTGTCTTTGTTTTTTTTCTACAATTTTTTGATTTTTTAATAATGTAATTATATTTTTTATTAATAAATTGTATTTAAATTTTTTGCTTCATACCTACTAAATTATGAAAAATTATATAAGCATGTTGTGTAAAAAAATGTATATCAAAATTTTGCTTACACTGTGCTGCTGTTGCGGTTGTTTCGCAAATGCGCGCTACTCGGCGGCAATGCTTGCAGCCGCAGATCCTGCTGGCTGCTTTGTTCTCCTTTTCCAAATTTTTCTGCTAATTCTTTGCAATTTTGTTGAAATAATTAATTTTGCGTGTTCTTTTCCATAAATCACTGAAATTTTTTTGTTTTTAAATTTTTGCACAAGAAAAGTTTCTATTCTCCGCGCACATCACTCGCTCGCACACACTCGTACCACTTGCTGTTTAATTGCTTGGCTTGATCGCCTCACTCGCCGTCTACTACCGAGTGTTACTTATTTGTTCATATTTTCTTTTGTTATTTTTGTAAATATTAGTTCGCAATTTTTTTCGCCAATTTGTAATATTCGTTACTCGTCGTGTTGTTTTTGTTAATATTCTTGCTTATTTTGTTTTATATTTTTTATGATTTTTCGCTTTCGTTATTTATTTAACTTCGTTTTGTGCGTTGTAATGCTTCTTTGTTGTTGTTTTATATGTGTAATACTTGCTTGTTGCTTTGTGAACTTCATTATGAACTCAAAATTTTTTCTAATTAAACTCAATTGAACTCAAAAACAACCATGTAGAATGAAACGTAACTAAAGTGTCTAACGAATTTTGTTGTGTGGCGAATTCTGCTGCCGCCCGCCAGGCGCGCTAAGCGTAAATAAACTTTGCGTTGTTAAATTTATTTATTTTGCGCTTTTTTCGTAGCGTGCTAAGCGTTTTTCGACGCGCTGATTGGCTTTTGGTGGCCGCTGCTGTGTCGCGCCGCGCCGCGCTCGCTGTGTCGGCCGTTGGCTTGTCGCAGAAATTCGAATTTTGAATTTTGTCTCGTTGAACGCGCGCAGCACTTTCACACGCACGCTTTTACTTGAAAGCTTGCTGCGTCAGTTTCTTACGCGCGTCGCGTTTTAGTAACTTTTTTTTTGTTATTTTTCGCTTGCGAAACTTAAAATCCAACTAAAAATTTTTTATTGCAATTATTTTCAATTTTTTTTTGCACTTAATTGAAATGATAAACTCATAAATTTTAACGTTTGCCGAAAATTTTGTTTTCTTGCTTGTCTTTTTGTCCAAATTTTTGCTTGTCAATTTTTTTCAAGATCTTTTATGCCGAAAAGTTTTTGTGTTTTTGTTTGCCAAAAAATTTTTTATTTGCCGAAATATTTTTTGGTTTATAATTGAATTGAAAATCAAAAATGAAAAAACTGAGGAGAGGCGCTAAAAGCTAAAAAACTGCGCTCAGCTCGCTCGATCGCCCGTATGCCAAGCTGCTCGCGAGTCCTTCTTTCCGGTCCGGCGTTCCAAATACAAATGAAACTGGCCACAGCCGGCGCAATTGGCCAAGCCGTCGTCGGCGCATAAGCAAACCAACCAAAACAACAAAAACAACGCGCACGCACGCACACAAGCGTCAAAATGGCACGAAAGCAGCAGCAAAAGCGAATGGCCAAACAAAAAGACGCTGCCAATTGCGTACAAAAACAAAAAAAATGAGTATCGAAAATAATCGTCGTTGCGTCAGTCGAATAGTCGGTCGGCCAGTTGGTGCTTCGGCTAGCTGCGGCTTCAGCGCTTGGCTGGTTGGTTGGTTGGTTGGTCGGTCGTCACATTCATTCAGTGCCAATTGGTTTGCTCGGCGCGCGCTCGTGCGCTCGGTGGTTGTCGTGCGGCGCGTTCATCGGCATTCGTTGGCGACGCAGTCAAACAACCACTGTTTGCCGGCCGCAAAGCCACTACAGTGGGGGAAAAGCGCGCTTGTGTGTGTGTTCGCAGCCACTCTCAGCTCGTATATTTGTTGGTCAGCTGCGGGCTGCAGTGCTGCACCACCTCCCCAAGCGCCTATATGCTTTGGTTATAAAGACACAAAGCGCGCTCCATTCACTCTTTTTTTTTGGTTATCTGCTCTATCAGTTGCGCCGCTCTTTGACTCATCATGCCTTGTAGTTGTATTTGTTCGCCTTACTACCACATACTCCTCACTAACATAACGTTTATTAGTGGCTTTGTGATCCTCATTTGCCGCATGTTTCCCCAACTACTTGCTTTCGTCGCTTCTTTGCACTCAATCTTACTATTCGTTTTTACAGCGCTTCTCCTATTTGTCTTCATTCTGCACTATCTCTTGCGCGCTCTTTATATATTTTTCACTCATTCCTTCTACTTTTTCGCGATTTTTATAACCAACATGCTTCTATATTACATTCTGTTAAGTCATGCTTAAGTTCTAATAGTTTTCAGCAGCATCCATTCCCGAATTTCACACATTTTGTTGCTCGCGCTCAACCAAATTCAACAGCGCTCGATTTTTGTTAACATTTTTTGCAGTTTTTCCACATAACTTCCAACTACAACAACATAACAAGAATTCTTTAACTCTAATTCGAGTTTCTTTTCCAACAGCAAGCACACTCAGCGCCTAATAACAGCTTAACAGCCACTCAAAATTAGCACATCCGCTTAACAGCGATTTTACATTAGCTTAACAGCCACCCTCAAGCATACTAACAGCTTGCGAAATAATGTTTGTACTTTACACACACATTCAACTAATTTTCAGCCAATTCACACATACATATGTATATACTAAAGTAAGCATCCTAGCTCTTCACCACAACACCAATTTGCCAATTAGTGTAGCGCAACATTTCTTATTGACGCTGCCGCAGCCGCTGTCCGCGCTGAGACCGGTAGCCAATCGAGGCACTACACTTCCAATTTGCGTATGCATGTATGTATGTATGTGTGTTCTGTGTGGTAGTAAATATTTGGTTGTAAACTCACCACACTCAGCGCTACAGCGTTTACTGCTTGAATGCAGCACTGTTAACGCTGTACTTGTATAAGCGCACTGTTATTAGTAGCAAATACCAAAACGACTTGAAAACGAAAATTTATATTTTATGTTTAAATTTATTTTGGTTAATAAATAAAGTATTTATAGTTAGAAAATTTTATAAAATTCAGCGCTAGAACTCAATCGGCCGGAAACGAGGAAATCGCTTTTTTTTGTTTCATATGTGAAGTATTATTTTACCGAGCAAGTGGAATGAGCCATATTAAAATTAATTTGGTGGCGGGTATAAAGATTGTTTCAGATAAAGATTCATTTTCCATTATTCAATTGAATTAGTCACAAAGACAAGACACTCACTGATTCTGCATCGTTTGCAGCATAACAGTAATCAAAGTAATAACAGTTAACAGCGCTCAATGTTAATATAAATTCGACACTGATTGGAAGTTAAAAGAGATTTGAATTAGTATGATTGTCATTATAGTGAAATATTCGCGTTAAAGAAAAGTTAACAGAACAGTACCAAAATTCTGTTAATTAAACAGAGCCAATGAATAAATAGCAGTCATTAGCATAAGGCACTGTTAAATGAATTGTAAGTGAGGTTAAATAACATTCTGTAAGGTTTATGATGGTAATTTAGAGTGAAACTGGTTGGTTGAAGCAATTATCATTTGAAGAAAAATTAAAGTAAAAAAAAATAATATTCGCATATATGAAAAATAATTAATTAAACAGTAATAAATGAAATTAAAAAATATATACATATATTTAAAAAAAAAACATAATTAGTCTATATTAAATCAATATACTTATATATTTTTGCTAACGAAAACTAAAAATAATTTAAGAAAAATTAAAAAAATATTTTATTACTAATACAAAAATAATAACCAAAATTTATATCATTTATTAAATAATTATAGTCCAAATTAAATAAAAAATATAAAACAAAAAAATTAAAGAAATTTAATTTCATATCAATTATGAAAAAATCTAAATTGTAAAAAAATAATGCACGTAAATAAAAAATAAGGAGACAAATAAGTGAAGACTAAATAAAAAATATATAATAATTATAAAAGTCATATGTTAAATTTAAAAATTAATTTTATATTAATTATTGAATTAAATTATATTATATTAATAATTATAAATTTAATAAAAATATTGTTATTTTGGAATAATTATTAAAAAATTGATGTTAGATAAAAAAAAGAAAATATGTAAATTGCAAAATAATAAAATAAAAACTAAAAATTAGTTTAAAAAATTGTATATTAATAAAAAAAAATCGTAGAAAGTGAATGCAGATAACTTTAAAAATAAAAAATACCGCAAAGTCAAATAAAAATATTCATTAAAAAAAAATTAGAAATTAATAAAGTGAATTATTAAAAAAATAATAATTTAAGAAAATTAAAAAAATTGTAATTAAAAAAATTTTATTTATTAAAAAAATTAAAAAAAAACTAATAGAAAATACGAACTATTTGAAAATAATATAAAAATAATGAAAACAAACTGACTTTATATTAATTGAGAATATTCTTTTTTAATTAATAATTAAACCTTATAACTAACAGCAAGAAAATATAAAATGAATAACTTAACTCTAAAAAAGCTATATGTATGTTAAGTTAATTATAAAAACATAAAATCAGAAAGTTAAAAATACATAAATAAATAATTAGAAATTAAAAAATATTACAAAAATAATTTGAAAAAAATATAAATATTAAAAATAAAAATAAAATTTAATTTTATATGTAGGAGAGTAATATTTTAATATTTAATATGTACAAAAGTGTTAAAATAAAATTAGCAAAAAAATTAGTTTAATTTAAACTTTTGATTTTAATTAATTTTCTATTATTGGAAATAAGTAAACATTATTATACCCAGCGAAAAAAACACATAATTAAATAATAAAATATTTAATAATTTAATAACTACGTATTGAAAATAAAATAAAAATTTTATTTATTTATTTTTAATTCTCTAAATTAAATAAATAAAAATAAATTATTAGTATTAACAAAATACATATTAAAAATTTATAAAAACATAATTCTAAGCTTTAATTAATAACTTCATTAAATAAATTTCATATAAGAAATATTAAACATTATAACTAAGACTAAAAAAATATATATTAATTACTAAATTTTAATTTTTCAATAATTAACAATAAATTATTAATTATAAAGGTATTTAAAAGTAAGTTTAATTTTTTTTAATTAAAATTATAATTATACATTTTTTAGCATGAAAAAAATATTGAAAACTTATAAAAATATAATTACATGAATAAATAAAATTATTTATTTAAGTTATGTACAGTTAAAACTTGAATTGTATGTAAAATGAAATACATATGTACATACATATATTTTTATGTAAATGAAAAAATATAAATATATTTATTTTTTTACTAAATATCAATAAATTTTTAATTTAAAAGTTCTTAAATATAAAACTATTTTTTTTTCAATTAAAACTTTAACTATATGTATGTATGTATACTCATACACATATGTATGTATTTCTTTAATTTATATAGTTTTATTTATTTTTATTTTTAATTGCAATTTTTAATTTCATCTCCTATCTTAATCACTTCCTCTTAGTTTAATGAATAATTCGACCTTGTTATTACACAGCATATTTCCTTATTATCCTATTAGCAACAGCTTAGCACTACTTAGGCATTTCTCATAAACTTGTGAATGCATTTATTAAGGCAAATGTGTAGCTTGCATCTGCCTTGCACTCAAATTTCTTCACTTTCTTGCTTTTGGCAACACGCATGGATTTCGCTGCAGCCGAAAAGTGGCAGCTGAGTGCGAAGACCGATAGGCAAATGCAGGAAAAAAATAATGGAAAATAGCTCAAATTGTTTGAGGAAGAATTTAGATTTCATATCTAAACAGGAAGCTATTATATGCTTGAAAATTCGCTTATAATTTAAAATTGTAGGATTATAAGATTTGTATTAAACTTTCTTTGTTTCAAAAATGTTAAACCTTTTTTCACCGAGGTAAAGAAGTATGTTCCTAAAGAGGATCGTGCGCTCTTTAGATTGGAACTCGAATTCCACTTATTTATGCTGAAAATCTCCTCAAGTCCTCATAAAAAAATCTTTAAAAAGAAGCTCTCTTAGTAAATCCATTCAAAATATTTCAAAAAATGTCTACCCCCTCACAGCACGCAGCCACCTGCGCCCACTCTCCCATAAAATATAGAAGGGGTGTCAGTCAGTGTTGAAATTATTAGACTGCATGACTTTTGTTTTCAACTCTCCACTCACTTTATTATCATTCATAGCTACACTTCGCATATATTCACATAAAAATATATTTTTTTTTCACAGTTAGACCACTTACTTTGTCGGCACTTGAGCAGCACATATTCGTACGCGGTCCTTGGCCGTCCAACCGTGCACCCTCTTGTACTCATATGCTGATACCATGTGTCTCACATGCCGCTCACAGCTCCAGTCATACGAGTATTAGCAAATATTTATTTGTAACGGCATGAAATTTCGTATTCCCAACAGTTTTCGCAGCGACACTGCAGTGTTGTTGTGCTTGTTAGTTGTCGAGTATGAGGACCCAATTGTTTTCGACTGTCATCGATATAGCGAATGTGTGTGTGTGAAAATTCGCGACGCGTCTAATCAGTCAGCTGTGACTTTAACTTTGCTCAGTGAGTTTAAAGTCGGAGCAAATGAAGCGTTCACTGCTATCTTTTGAATTTTTTAAACTTCGTAGAGCTTCTTAGTCTACGGATTTTCAGGATGTGGAGCCAATCTCGCTTCTAACTAAAAATTTAGCTCGACAAAACTCCTAATTTGATTGATGAAACCTAATTTTATAGTACCGTTTCAGAAGAATTACCTCTAATGACCTGTCTGACAAGTTATAAGGTTTTGAAACCTCGCAGTACGGGCTCTTGAAAGACAACCCCAGACCATAAGTATTTGTGTTGAGGACTTTTCCGCCCTTTCTGTCTATACAAATAGTATGCGAGCTTATACAGTCCACCTCGTCGCATATCTTGAATTGTCTTACCAAAAACCTTCAGTAACTAGTAAGAATATCTATTTTAACATAAAAACCTAAATAACTAGAAGTTATGAGCTCAATTTTCGTTTTCAATGTTAAAATTCTAAATATTCTACTTAAGGAATTTTAAACTTCAGCCATTTAATCCCGACAATGGCTATGCTCAGCCTGAGCAGGAATAGTTGGAACATTTCTTAGAATCTTAGTCCGAATGCTAGAACTTAAAGGATCATAAGTTACGTAAATAAAGAACTCACCCCGTTCCAAGCTATACCTAGTTTTGAGACAAACTTCACCGAACCTAACAACGATTTTCCTTTGCTTATCATCTGAATTCATTTCTAGTCAGGTCAGTTTTAGTTTAGGCCAGAAACTCTACTGGCGAACTCATATTATGAACACCTTCTTTCTGAATTCTTCTCTAGTAAGATCTGGCTATTTGTTGGACCCAGAAACTCTTCGGAATAACTTACATTATGAATACCTCGAACCAAAGTCAGATCACATTACTTTCTGGAAAAATTTTTTTCTTTGTGGAAACATTTTCTCAACTAAGTATTAGTCTCTGTTGCTGTTCCTCAGATGAGAGGGATAGTGGTATAGTATATGTTGTTCTTTCTCAGATGAGAGCACACTTGCAGGCTAGGAGAAGTGACATACTTGTAAGCGATATTAAAGTGTTGTATTATTCATTCCGATTAGTAATAATCATTCAATACTCAACGCCTTTTTTTCCTTTTCCAATCATAAAATTTTTCTTGGAATACTAGCTATCCAACTATCTTTGAAACGATTAGCAGCTCTGGAAAAATTGAACCGAGATTTAGACGACGAAGAAAATTCGAGCTTTTATAAATAAAGTTTTCATTGTCCAGTTCGGTTCTTCTATGTATAGTATTATTAGACCTTAGGTCTCTACCGGTCTAAGTACGAAAACTATCTAAAATACCGAAGTCTTTCTGAAAAAGTCTTCCATATTTCAACTAATTACTTTACAACTCAATTAAGACTAAAAGGATTTTCTTTATGAAACTGAAAAGCATAACTGTGGATAATTGTCTGAGAACAAGACCATGGAAAGATCTAAAATTAGATTTGAAAACTTGTTGTTGGAAATATGAAATGATTCGTGGAAGAAGATAGCTAAATAAGTTACAGATTTTATGAGAATTAAAGCACAGTAAAGGAGATAACAACGGATAGAGTTGAGCTCTAGAATTCGTGGAGAGCAAAGAAGAAAGAGTTCTTCCAGTAAACGGAGGCGATATGAAAAGGCAATGACAACTGCTAGAGTTGACCTTGAAGATTTGGGGCAATAATTTTTAAGAACTGACAGAGGTTGGAATAGTGGAGAGCAAAGAAGGTGGACTCTAGTGGAAAGTCATTGTTTTTATATATTAAAAGAATTACTTAAAAATGTTTGAAATTGATTAAAGTGAAGCGAAAACTAAGAAAGCTGACGTAAAGAAGGTTATATACCAGGAGAACTACTTAAAGATGGTTTAAACTGCATAAAACGGAGGAAAACAGGAAACCCGATTTAAAAAAAGGGTACACAAGACTATCTCCACTTGATTTGCCACCTGTTTCAGAGACGGTGTCACGCTTCGTCTACCTTTAACTAATTCCGTTGACATTTCGCGATTTCGGTTGTTGTTGTCGCTGTTTTTGTTGTTTTTGTGACACTGAAATGTAAATAAACCCCTCAAGGTGTTGAAAAATTCACTTGTAAATATCCCAAATCAAAACACACTCAAAATTTACATAATTTTCACGAACATATTGTCGTGTAGCACGTGTGAACGAACAACCAAAGCAAGAAAAACAAAAAAAATATATAAAAACGGAACAGTAGTAATAATAAAACCCAGCGAAAAAGGGACCAATACACCGACATAATATACAGCCGTAGGAAGGGATCGCCAGTTAGACCGACGAATGGACGGACATACACATATAAACATACAAACATGTTGAACAGGGACACTCTCGTCACAAAGCGACAGACAAATTGTCGAAATCCCTTAACGACTTAACGAAGGGCGAAAACAAAAACAACAAACCAAATGAAGGCGAATAAAAAATATGGCAAAAGTGAATAAGAAGAGAATTGAATAACATTGACATTACAAAGAGACAATAAAGCAATAAAATAAAAACGCGACTTGGCAGGCAAATCGACTTAATGTGTCGTCACAAGCCGCACGAAGGCGTATCGGCGCTAAGACACACTGTACGACAACGAAAATTGCAATACGAAAACATAGCGGCTAACAAAAAACAAAGAAATCCAATCCAAAAAAAAGTTGGTAAAATGCAATCGTCGTATGTGAGTGAGAAAATTGAAAAATATAATAAAAACATAAGAAGCGAAGTGAAGATGAAGCAATTGAAGCGTAGCTAAATGGTTGGAGTGGCCAAATAATGCCGGCATAGAGACGCAGAAACGGCAGGAGTCGTTGTAGGCGAGGCGGAAGGAGACTAATATTTCAAGTGGCGGAAGAAAAGAATGCTTAAGTGGTATTTTAAGCGGTATGCGAGTAGATTTGGTACAAAGGCTCTCATGCGTACACAGTAGGAGCCGAGCTGCAGAATGATAGAAATTTAGAATTCGATTTTAACTAAACTCTTACTGCGAGTTCTAAGCACTTAACCAAGTTACACTTGGCGGTAAACAAGTTTCTCTGATCTGAAGATCTGAAATGGATCGCTGACTTTCATGGAAGATGACTTATGTCAGCAAGTTATCTTGACTCTAGGCGAAAAGCTGGAGGAAGATATGATTGATAATTATAAGCACTCACAGCCTAAGACGACCCATTCAAATATAAAATCCTACAAGTAACCAAATAGTAACAACAACACGAATCCTTCAGATTCACGAAAAGCTACCGTTAACAAAAATTTCATCGCTCGAGGATAGATTCAGCAATAGTGGGAATCAATACCAAGGCGACTGAAGAAATTAGATGCCCTGGATTGAACTGATTAGCTCTCAGACTCAGGGGAGCTATCAGATGTTCTACTCTCTTCAAAGAACTTAAGTTCGAGAGACCCCAGTGTATCAACATCACGAAAAAACTATCTTTCCTGTTGGTCTATGTTATAAAGAGGCTGTGGACTTGTTACCCAATTTTGATAGTTCATCTAGTCCTTTAATCGACCATATCTAAGGCAAGTTCGACATAACACGAAAGCAGAGGAGAAAACCATGGTACATGAGCTTGGCGATCCCGCATGTCCTTAAGGGATTCCAGTCCTCCCTGATCCGTCCATCAGCCTTTTTGGAAGTTTTATTGTGTGGTCAGCTGAGCTTGACAGTTAAATTTCCTCCTCAGTCCGAAGTAGCACTTATTGCCAGGGCTATTATGCGTTGGATTTCGAGACTGACGTAGTTGTTGGTGTTATTGCTGGTTGTAAGATAGACGAAAATACCTACGACTTCGAAGACATGACTGTCGACAATGACGTGGGAGCCAAGTCGCGATTGCCACGACTGTTTGTTTGATGTCTGGAGATATTTCGTCTTACTCTCGTTCACTACCAGACCCATTTGCTTCGCTTCCTTATCCAGTCTGGATAAAGCAGAACTAATGGCGCCGATACTGAGACCAATGTTGTGTTGATAAATCTTAAGAGGATAAAAATTACGACTCCGTTCCGTTTGCATACATCCGACTGTTATGAGAATCGGCTTCTGCCCTATTTGCTGGTAGTATCCGTAGGAGACTCAATTACCGAGGTCCCACAAAGCTGCTTAGCAAGATTTTATTGTACCTTATGAAAGAAAAGAAAGGGAATCGTTTTCAGGGTTAAGGAAAGGCAGGAAGACATCGATAAATTTGTGTTAATCTACGCAGCGAATATCCGTCATCGACTGTCTATCAGTTCAACTTGAAGTTCCTGATTTTCCGACCTGACAGCTTGCAGCCGACAAGATAATTTTTAGTATTTCTGCCATAAAAAGGAAACTCGAGACAAATCTCAGAAAGTCATTACATACTTCGCAAGTATCTCCCACACTTTTTCGAGCATCTTGTTCATTTTTTGTTTATATTTAATTTTTTAATTGCAATTTCGCCAATTCCGCTGATTTCATTTCGTCATAGCCGAGCATAAATACAATCAGGAGTGTAATTAAAATTTGTTTGCGTGTATTTTTCTTCTCTCTATTTCATTTAATTTATTTGTTTGCCACACTCACGCTTTACTGCCATTCCATTTCGGTGTGCATACATCACATTTGTTTATGAATTTTATTACCGCATTTCAACTCCAACTTTTTCCAGCGAATTAGAGCTTCCATTGCCTGGCGCCCCTGCCACTTCAGTGTTATTATTTTTATTTTATATTATTTTTCATTTGTTTCTGCTTACTCGTGAGCTATCTGTGCGCCATCACAACTCGTTAATCCCCAATTTCATTTTCGTCGCAACTCGTCAGCGCAACACAGCTAATTGAATCCCAACTCTGTTGTCCAAAAACCTTCCCATCGTCTGTTCGTCTTTCTGCGCCTGTGTCGCTCCATGTAGCCACTCATGTCCGCGGTTCATCATATGATGTGACACACGGCGCTGTGGTCAATGCGCCACGTACGTGGTACCCGTCCTCACTGCACACTCATCTAGCTAGCTTGCCTTCATTGTTCTTGGGTGACGGCGAGCTTTAGCTTTTACTCTCAAAATTATTGTTTATTTTTCATTGAAATTTGTTTTTGTATTTCCGTTTTTTATTTGAATTCCGCATTGTTTCAGGCGCCGTACCAATGTGTTGTTGTTAATTTTCAATTTTCTGTTATTTTAGTATGCACTTTACAGAAGTTTTATTGGTAAATATGTGATCTCATATTAGTTTTACTGCCGAGCTTGAATTCTAGACATCAAAGGGTTAACATCACTAAATATATTGCTAACCTCAAGGTTTTCACTCTCTTTACTAACTTCGTCTAATCATAATCAGATCGTCGAACCAGATCATCGAATCATAATTGTTGCTTCATGTTCCAATGTAAGAGCTTATATTCAGATCACCAGCATTTCGATTTCAACTAGCTCAGCTAGATGACTGTGGAAGTGAAGACTTTAACCTTAGTTTCACTAAACAGGACAGCCAAAAAGAAAGTGATTTAGCTTAACACGATCTATACGACTTCAAAAGTGTAGGCAGCTCATTAGATTTGGTCGAGCTCCTCTGGGAGTCAGATGTCTACTGCTGAAAGATCTTGGCCTAAAAGTTTGGCATAACTTTGAACTTGCCATCCAGTCGCTTCTAATAGCTTCATCTCGGTCAGGCCATAGATTTTCAGCTCATGAAATAAATCATAACAAAACTGCGATAATTTCTAACATTCCTCTTTTCAAACTTCGTTTCAAATGATAACAAAAAGAGAATACCTTTTGGTGAAAGGCTGTGCTGCAGTTTGCAACGATTCCATGTTTAGTAAGTTCAGATCCAGTAACACCTCTCAGAAGATGACAGCGTTTCAGAGCAGTTTATATACTACTGGTAACCACTCTGCCACAAAAAAACAGTGGTGCTTAGAACTCCACGTAGTAAGTTCCACCAGTGACCATACTCCGAGTTTTCGAACCACAAGTTCTCAGTCCACCAATGGTTCTTCTAAGGTAGTGTGGAGATACTGATGGCATTTTCATGAGATTTGAGTTAGGTTAGTTTATACTAAGTGGTTATCATGCCATACATAGACCTAGTGGTGCTTAGTAAAGGCAGATGAAGTTTGAGTTAAGTTTTGTTTTCTGTTTGGTTCTTAGTAAAGCCGGAGGTTCAGTTACTCAGTTTGAGTTGAAGTATTCGTCATACAGAACGTTAATACTTTTTGCGAACTTTAAGAGCGACTTGTTATCTACGTTTGATACTTCGTCTGGTCCCTTGAACTCTGAATCGCCTAGATACTTAAGACGAGTTCTAGCAAGTGCTGGTCACAAGCAAAGGAGGTGTTCCAGCGTCTTTCTGATGTCAACTTCTCTACGCTCTTCAGTGTTTTGAACCATAAGCTCGCTCTCTCTCCAACTAATTAAGTTTAGTGTTATTGAAGCTTAGAAAATTTTATCTGAGAATTCGGGTGTAGAAAAAAATGATTCTAAAGACCATAACTCAAGATAATTATTAAAAATATTTACCAAACTTGAAGTTACAAATGCCTTAGAACTTCGAACCAAAAACTCTCTGCGCACCAACGGTTCTTCTATAGTGGTAGAGAGCAAATGAAAGCTTTTTCATATGAAAGTAAGACCTTAGAAGATTATAAATCTAAAATATAAGGTATTGAAAAGATCCCAACACAGAAAAATATTTGAAAATATTTCGAAAAATTGAATTTTCAATCTCCTAAAGCTTCGCCACATAAGCTTTCTATCTCTGAAATGATAATAATATTTGAAAATATTTCGAAAATTTGAATTTTCAATCTCCTACAGCTTCGCCACATAAGCTTTCTACCTCTGAAATGATAATAATATTTGAAAATATTTCGAAAAATTGAATTTTCAATCTCCTAAAGCTTCGCCACATAAGCTTTCTATCTCTGAAATGATAATAATATTTGAAAATATTTCGAAAATTTGAATTTTCAATCTCCTACAGCTTCGCCACATAAGCTTTCTATCTCTGAAATGATAATAATATTTGAAAATATTTCGAAAATTTAAATTTTCATCTCTCAATGCTTCACGCATTAAGCTCTCTCCCTCTTTCTCTCTCACTCTCTCGAATGATGCTTCCACAGCTGTATAGTGACACTGATGACTTCCTATTGTTTTTGATGAACCTTAGCAGATTTCAAAGGTAATCATATTGAAGTGTTGAAAAAGACGATTTTAAAGGTTCCAACTAGTGATGGTGTTTAAAAATATTTCAAAATTTTGAATTTTCAAATTTTCAAACTTTTACCGTTGTGTAAATTTATCTGCATATTTCCAAAGCAAATACCGGTTATTAGCACTAATCCAAGCATATTTTTTTATTTTATTTATTTACACATATTTTATAAAATAAATATTTATATTTTCATATGCGCTTTGTTTACACAACATGTGTGACTCTTGCATTTACCTTACAACCTTTTATTTATATTTTTTTTTATTATTTACTTTCTATTATTTTTATATTTTCGAATACTGGTTACTCACGTTTTTGCTTCCGCTGGCCAAACGGCAAAACGCGCGTCCCTTTGCACGCTCAAATTGCACTGTTGTTATTGTTGTTTGCCCTCTGCTTTGTTTGTCCCCGGCGTTTTGGATAAACAAAATCCCGAAAAAGGTCGACAAAAGCTGAAATGCTAAAAGGAAGCAACGAAAAAACACCAACGACAACAACAAACGCAGCCGCTTTGTTGGGCATGGTCGGTGTTTTGGCGCTGGTGTTTGTGGTGTTTGCTTGGGTCCGTTGGAAAACGTGCCAAAAACCGCAGCACAAAACCGAAATGCGTCGAATGCGTCATTAAATAAAAATTCCCTGCAATAGCAGCAGCAACAACAACAACAAGAGAGTATGTACTATGACAACAAAATAGGGAAAAAGGCCGCCAACCGCAACATATGTAGACCAAATACAAAAGCATAAGTCAAAGACTTATAAATTGTCTTAGGAAGCAAATTCGAAAAAAAAATAAACGAAAATTAAATTAATAACCATTATGCTGCACACATACACACATACATACAAATGTGTAGTTTACGCATTCATTCATGTATTTTGGCGCTGCAACCGCAATTCTTCGATTCTGTTTGGCATATTTCGGCGATGACCTTAGAGATTAGCCACAATTATTGAGGAATTGAGGGTAGTCCAATACGAAAGGACTACCGCAATAACTGTGCTAAAGAGTGGTCAGGTACTTGACTGGTTCTTTAATAAACAAGAGGTGCTGGAAGACTTTTGTTGGCTTTTACTAGCAAAACTGACCATAATTTGAGCTTCTAAGATAGCACTCATGACTATGAAACGAGTTACATATATTGGGATTATACATAAGGCCTCTAAAGTCATTTATGGAAAAAAAGTTGATCTAAGTCATATCCTTTGAGAAAATTTAGTGTAAGATGGCACATAAAGCTGATCTAATGCTCAGAATCAACCTTATATGAAATGTTCTTTAATAGAGCTAATCCAAAATTGGCGCCAAAGCAAGGTAGTAATTACTTTCTAGCATAGACTTGTAAATATTAGATTCAGATTATTGAAATCACGTTGAAGCCATAATCTCACAGATATTATGTTATATAAAGTCTACGAATATTGTAGATTAGATTAGACTGGGAAGGCACCGCGACCTTAGGTCTATTGTGTCCTCTCTTAAATTACAAAGACTCACCTAGCCCCGGCATAGTTATAAAGTCCAATATTTTCTACTGGGAGATATTGAAGCGATATGATCCCTGTTTAGAAACGTGGATATTGTGCTCAGAACTCTCATTAAATGCGGTATTCTTCAATAGATCTACTCTGAACATACTGCGGAATCATGACACTAAATAATTTTTTTCAAATATGTGTATATGAAACTATGCAGAAGAAGTAAATCTTTTTCATGCCTGCCAAAAAAAAAGTATAGCTTGTTCGTTAGGAATCGAACGATCGAAAAAAAATTTAACCATAAAATATAGCGACCTCACAAATTAGCTTTCACTACCATGATCAGGGTACATTCCGCTTGACATGAAGTTTGTAATATTCAACAGCAAAAGTCGAAGACCTTATAGCATGAATATGTGTATAAACAACCATCGTGAGTAGCTGTAATCCTTATGAATTGAATAAATAAGCAAATACCGTGTCGATCCGAGTGGACTTAGTCTGCATTTAGGTAACATATCCGACTTCATATCCGTTCCTCTGCATTTATACGAATAAGTCTCTCACTTTTAGAGGTATGGATCTGAAATTTTACACACATGCTGTTCTTTCCAAGAAACTGCTCATTTGTTGAAACCGTCTGCTATCAGACCACTATAGCATATAGTTGCTATACAAACTGAACGATCGGAATCAAATGCTTGTATGGAAAACTTTTTTGTTTGCCGCGATATCTTCACGAAAATTGGTATATATATTTAGCCAAGACAAGAGTACAATCTCCTTAAAAATTTCGCAGATCGGACTACTTTAGCATATAGCTGCCATACAAGCTGATCAATGCTAAACAAGTGTTTACATAGAAAACTTTTTTGATTGATGAGCTATGTTCACAGGATTTTACACAGATTATTATTCAAAGTAACACTATAATTTTCTAATAAATTGTTTAGATCGGACTAGAATAGCTTATAGCTGCCATACAAACCAAACGATGAAAATAAAATCCTTGTATAGATAATTCTTTTATTTTACAATATATCTTCATGAAATTTTGTGTAGAGTATTCTCCAAGACAAAGCTACAATCCCGCAACAAATTGTTTAGATCGGACCACTATGGCATATAGCTGCCATATAAATTGACTGCTCAAAATCAAGTTCTTGTATGGAAAACTTTTTTATGTAAAGAGTTATTTTCACGAAATTTGGTGCAGATTATTTTCCAAGACAAAGCTACAATCCGTCAACTAATTGTTTAGATCGGACCACTATAGCATATAGCTGCCATACAAACTGACCGCTCAAAATCAAGTTCTTGTATGGCAAACTTTTGTTTTTGAGAAGATATCTTCACAAAATTTGGTGCAGATTATTTTCCAAGGCAACGCTGCAATCCCTGAACAAATTGTACAGATCGGACTACTATAGCATATAGCTGCCATACAAGCTGACCGAACAAAATTAAGATTAAGATCTTTTTATTCACGTTTATGCTATAAATAATGTAACTGTGATGAAGGGTATTACAGTTTTTATTTTTCTTTATAATTTTTTTTTTATTTCTTAATATTTTTTTTTTATAAAAAGATATTTTATAAATAAGATGTACAAAAAATTTAACGCAATTCAAATTAACCAAAATTAAAGCGAAAATCTTCATACAGCACGTAAGAGGCGTAACAAATTTAAAATTAGAACAAAAACAGCACCATGTTGCATTTGCACGCCATGCATTAATCCACCCAAACACGTATTAACACACGCACACACACGTATAACAACGGCATAGCATTCCAAAAGTAGCTGTAACAGCATAGAATGACGAGAGAAATCGCAAATGTACAGCCAAACATATTGATAAATGTGCATTAAATGTGTGCACGACTAACTACGCATACACACATACCTACAAACATGCACAAGAACACATACACATAAGTCTTGTGAGTTGCAGCCGTGAAATATAGGCAGCTGCAGCGCATTTGCTCAGCACTTTGAAGGCCAAAAAGCCGGGAAAATTGCAAGCAAGGACAGCCATACAGCAACAACAACAAATTACAAACACACGCACACACATAAATTTAGTAATATAAATTCGCCGGCATTGTGTTACCAAGCCGGCAACTATGCATTGCATCTGCAAGTCATGTGATCGCATGAAGCAACTGCAACTACAAAAAAAACAACAACAATAACAGCAAACGCTGCAAAACTGCAGCATATTGCTTTCAAGGGTTGGTTGTTGTTCATATTATTGTTGTTGTTGCCTTCAAATACCCATGTGTGTGGCACTACGCTGGCGGTGGTGGGTTTTTCCAGTAACGCCGTCGCTTTCACCGCAAGCTGCGGCGCAGCGCTGCAGTCGCCCGAGTCGAGTCGAGTTGATTTGAGTGGCGGGCAAAACGTGCACGACTCCGAGCCCACGTTTACGAGTGCCAAATGCCAATGCATGCCCGGCATACATACAAACAAGCACAGACAACAATAACTACCGCAATAATTGCAATGCTCTTCGGCTGCTCAGCTGTTGCGAAAGGACATGCCGAAGCAGCAGTCGGCGGCGGCTGCAATATGTGCATTCGTGTTTGCTTATGCACTCCATTGGCAGTAATTGCTGTTGGCATTTTTTTGCAGCATATGTTTGTATTTGTTGTTGTTGTTGTCGTGGTGTTTTTTGCTGCTTTGTGGCAAATTACTGCCGTGCATCTGCTATTTTCCGCATTACCAGTCTCTTTTATGCCACATCCGTTGGCTGCATTGTCTCTTTTGCTTAGTCTTGCTGCTTGCAGGCATCTTCGTGTGTATAAATTTCCCGTAACTACTTTCTTTTTGACATCTCTTTTCACTGGTTTTTTTTTTTGTCAACTCACGTTATTGCGTGAGATTTTTCGTTTTTTCTTTTTGAAATGACAGTTTTTATTAATTTTTTATTTTATTGGTTTTTTGTTTTGTGGATTTTAAGCGTCGGCAATTCATGCTTTTAATTTATTATCTTACCATTTTTACTCCGGAGACTTAGTTTAAAATTTTTTCTACTATTTTTTTTTTTCAAGATATAAATTTTTTTAGAAAATATCAAATTTTTTACTTTATTATGTCTATTATTTTTTCAACTAATATTTTTGTTTAATTTTTAATTTTTCGCTAATATTACTTTTAACTTTTTAGACGTTTTAAAAATATTGTTTTAAATAATTTGCATTTTATTAAAATCAAATATAAGATAAATTTGTAATGGATAATAAATTTTTTCTCGAACGATTATCTACCGCGACTATCATTCTCCCATCTTCCTTTCTATGCGAGTATCGTGTCTTTTTTTATTCGGTCAATTGCGCTCTTGTTGCTTTTGAAAGTTTTCTTTAGCTCACACAGCTTTTTCATTTCGTATGCTTTTGGGCATTACCGCTTGAAACGAATATTGCATCGCCTGACACTGTTCGGTAGACTGATGCAACTCTGAAGGCTGCGGTATGGTGCACTCTGGCCACTACCTTACGTCGGTTTTCCTTTTTAAGTACATCTGCCCAAATCTCAGCTCCGTATAATAGGACACTGATTGTCGTCGACATTAGGAGCTTGGCTGGGACCCCCTATTTTGGTCGTTAGTCTGGTAAATTTGGAGGTAATTTTCGCTGCCTTGCAGATTTGTACCCAGAAGAATAATCAAGAGTCCAGTCATACTCCTAGGAAATGTTTTTGTGCTCCAAGAATATCCGTAGTCGTTTGCATACTTATTTCGAGGGAACTGTTTTTTTTCGTAGCGAGCTGGAGGTTGGGTGTGTGAGCTTTGCTTTTGTCCGTATCATGATCTAATTAAGCTTTCTTCGCCAATTAAGAACGATTCCTCTGGCATTTTGAGTTTTAATATATCGTCGCAGGAGATATTCCAAAAGTCTAGGGCTAGAATAGATCCTTGTACTACTCCTGACATGATCGCTATCTATTTCGATCTAGTTTAATACAGCAGTTTTCTATTGCTAAGATAGTCCCGTACCCTAGCTCTGAGGTAGTCGGGAATATTAAAACTTTTTCGAAAGCGTCGATCATATCCACCCATCAAGCGCTATTGAAGGCGTTTCGGACGTCTGAAATCGCCTACAGCTCCTAGAGTTGATCTGCCGGCTCTAAAGACGTGTTGACTAAGGAAAAGTAATCCAGCCTTTTGATAACCGCTTTGAGTCTAGGTTTAAGTAGCCTTTCATGCAGCTTTCCCGCTGTGTCAAGCATGCATAGTGGACGGTATGCTGATGGCAATTTGGGATCTCCTTTTCTCTTACTGACTAGCACCAGGCGTTGCTTTTTCTAAAGTTCAGGGAATGTTCCGGCTTCGAGGCACGCTTTGTACATGTTCAGTACTGCCGGCTATTTTCAGGATGACTGCGAGGATCCCGCCCGGGTGATTTGTTGGCCTTGAGCTCGCCAGTGGCTAGTCGAAGCTCTTCGAGGGTAAGCTGGGGAACTTGCGAAGATCTTAGATCATAACAGTATATCTTCGTGCCTAACCTAGACAGGATTAGCAGAAATCTTGACACAGCTCCCATATAACTGTCACGGGATTATCTAATTAATTTTTAATTTTTTTTAGGTATATTTTTTTATTTATTTTTTTTTTCAATTTAATTTGTTTTGTCTTATTTTATTTATTTTATTTTCATTTATTTGATTTCATTTCATTTTATTTTATTTTATTTTATTTTTTTTTTATTTTTTTAAATTTATTTTGTTTTATTTCATTTTATTTTATTTTATTTTATATTTATTTTATTATTATTTTATTTTATTTCATTTTATTTTATTTTATTTTATTTTATTTTATTTTATTTTATTTTATTTTATTTTATTTTATTTTAATTTATTCATTTTGTTTTATTTCATTTTAATTTATTTTACTTTATTTTATTTTATTTTCTTGTGGTTTACTCTTGATGTTTTTTAATACATTTCTATTTTATCTTTCATCAATCATTTGCACATATTTATATAATTCTCTATACCCTCATGCCGCTTTTTTGCCAATATTTTGCGCCCCTTTTTGCAATTATCCCCGACAGTTGCACACATTAAGCCACAATCCGTAACACAATAGCGCTCACGGTGATAAATTTATAATACTCAAAGCCACGTACAAAGCAGTGTGTGTGTGTATATACCTACATATGTTTAGTTGAAAATGCACATGCAGTTTTGCTTATGTAATAACGGATCAGCCTCTCACAGCATGTCAATGAAATTGCACATTTTTTCTAATTTTTAGGGTCACTAATCCTTTTTAGTTTCATAATTAGGAGCTGTCAAAGTACACACATACCCATGCATATAGATATGTGTTAATGAATAATTTCAGCAACCGCAAAAATTAAAAAAAAAAAAGTTAGCACACAGAGCCGCAAAATTACATGATAATGCTAATGATTAGAGGAACCCATTTAGCTCTACTTAGTAGTTCAGATTAGATTTAATGTATGTACCCTCCATCCTGTTTAAGAATTAAAGGGTAGAGAACGCCCTAACATTGATGCGACATAGTTATGAAACCGACATAACCCATGAAAATCATGCTAATGTAAGAAAAATTGTGTCAGCACCCTTTATATGTTCCTGCAACACTTGTATTGGTAATATTCCACAATCTAGGTGTTCCAAAGAACTTCTGGTCGAGGATTATCGAAGAGCACAGTTTTATACCCAGGAACAAATTTAAATCCCAGGAAGTATAGTATTCTCTTAATGGTGGGAAACAATATGATGATCTTAGAAAAACTACGTTTATGGAGGCTTTGGAACATTATGGGCAGTTAAATATGGTAACGAGATGGTTTTAAAAACAGAAGACAATATAATATAGTATATAAATGCTTATGAAATGGAACAGCACCAATAAAGACAGTAAAATTTCGGTAAAAGCATTTTTAACCATTTTCATATAGTAACATAGAAATATGAGAGGAATGTCACGGACTAAATTTTGTCGAAAGCGGTCGGTCGAACCCCGAAATATGGGATTTCACCAAAAAGTGGGCGGTGTCACGTCTTGTGTATAATTTTTCCAATCTTTAAAGCTTTTCATGCCATCTCGGAGGTAAACTTTAATGTCTCTGACGTGTTCAGTTATTGATTTATGGCGCTTTTAGTAGTTTTTAACCGTGCCGTTATATGAGGAGTGAGCGGGTTTATGATCCGATTTCATTAACTTTCATACTGTAGACAGGAGTTCTAATAATATTTGCACTGGTCGAATTTTGTTGTTGTAGCTTTAGTCGTTTAGGAGATATGAGCATTCATTTATTAGAGGCCGGGCCACCCCATTTATACAAATTTTTTGATTATTTATTCATATGTACATATACATACATATATTCCTATATTTGCCTCGATAAGTTTAAGGTGATACGTACAAGCGTTTTGCAAGAATATAAAAACAAAGCAGTAAATTTATTAGCATTGATGTTAACAAAAAATTTGGAATTGCTGTTATAATTCCGCGCAAACAACAAATCAATGTAATTTGTTCGTTTTATGTTACTGCAAACCCGCCGAGTGATCTCCTGTAATTTCGTTATAGCATGCACAACAATGTAGAAATGTTACATATTTGCGCATACAACAACGCAGTTGTTGTCTCGTCAACACGAAGCAGTACTGCATAATGTTACAAGTGCAACTGAATGACCGAATGCTAATATGATTTCATTCATGTTCGTTAACATTTTCTGATTAATAGTCGTGTGTCGGTAAGTGCGCGTCGGTTCGTGATCGCGATCAAAGTTTGTGAAAAAATAAGAAAATAATAATTTAGTGAAGTTTTCTGAGTGTTATATTAAAATTATATGAATTTGTGAATGTGAAGTGATAAATGTGTGTTTATTAAGTACATAATTGAAGTGAAAGTGTGCAAATGCAAGCTAGCTAAGCAGTGCAAAATGTGTTGGTTTGGCAAACATGTCTCACCATGCTCGTGTTAAAAGTGTGCTTTTGCTCGAATAGTAGTGTAGTGTATATAATAGTAAATCTAAGTTTAGTGAGAAATATATCAATATTGGTGCTATTAAATTTGTTTTTTTTCTCGATCGTACCGTTTAAAATATCCGACGTATGAAATTAAATATGCCACGTATGTATGTGCAGACAATAAAAGGTAAGAGTGAGCTCGTAGCAGGGCTGTTATATGCACATACTATATAAATGCATATTTATGTTTGTATAATTGCATGAACAAATGCTTATAATTAACAAGTACGAAAGAGCTAAGTTCGGGTGCAACCGAACATTTTATACAGGAAAGGAAATAATATGCAATTTAGAGTGGTATTATATGGGAAGTAGGTGTGAAGGCTATCCGATTTCATCCATTTTCACACTGTTACCTAATTTGATTGAAATCCGTTGGGTTCCGAGATATGTTATGTCACTTAAAAGTGAACGTTGAGACGCCCATCGTCCAGTTTTTACCCCGGTTCCTATAAAACATTCTCATACCATCTCTCATTTTATGTCTCGGCGTATTTAGTTATTCATTTGGCGCACTTTTAGTACTTTTTAACAGTATCGACGGAGTTGTCTTCCGATTTCTTCCATTTCTACAGTGTCGGTAGGGGTGCATAAGGGATTTTGTTTATTTTTGCGAGTGAGGTGATGGAAGATGCCTTCCGCATCATCAGAGCTATCGGTATACGCCACTGGCACCTGCATCCAAATCCCGCTTTTTTAGGCGTAGCAAAATTACTGGGTATTTCTGGATAATCCCTTAATTTTTTTGCTCTCCAGAATGACCCCAATTAAATTGTCCAAATTTTCTGAGTCAACCAGATCTTCTAAGTCTCGATTTTGAACTAGTCTTTTCATCCTGATCAATTTTTGTATGAAAATTTTTTCTTATTTCTCAATGTTTCGGTTTCTAACATTTGAAGCTACGCTGAGAGTCTCGCGACAAAATTCGGGATTTACCAGTTTCTCTTCGAAAAGTCCTGGAATTTAGTATTACTACATTATGAGCTACTTTATGCGGTCTGAGCTCAGTGTGAGCCGTGAACAATCAAATCATATTGGTAAATCTGAAATACACGGACATGATATATCTAATTTTCTGTCATAACCTATAAAATTTATTTTAATTAAAAGATTTTTTTCCGTTTTCTATATTATATAGTCATCCTCATGCATGCTAAATTTTCTAAATTTATTGCCAATAAAGTATTGACATTCTCCAAATTTCCAACATTTGCCACATGCCACATTCTGTAACTGTAAACCCACTCTCATTATTGCTTCATTTGTTTGTGGGACGAAATTTTTGATTTTATTGTTACATAAGATTTGTAGTTAGTGCAAAAGTTATGGCGCCACACAATGGTGCAATTAAAATAATAGTTGCAAGGCGGTATATAGACACATACACATACACCCACGCATATAAACATCACTCCAGAGAAAGGAAAATTTTGGAGTTTGAAGAAAACAAAACACTTACAAGTCCAGCCTGTGTTTAGTAACAGCAATGTGTTTTTGCATGCCAGCACGCATACACAATTAAATTCAGTGGGGTCACGGGTGAAGGATGAGGTGAGTGAAAATGCTTACACAAAAGAGTTTAAGCTGAGGTAGTGTGTCTAATGCAAGCTTTATCTTTTTGTGTGTGTGCTTTAGTCTTAAATACTGCTTTCGTTGTTGTTGTTTTTGTTATTGTCATTGTTCTTCGTTGTAAAACTAAAATTAAGTTATTTTCTAACTGCTTGCACGTACAAGCAATTGCTGTGGCGAAGCGAGCGCGCGGCTAAGCTGGTGACCAAGAACATACAATTTGCTTTCACTCCCACCTACTCTTCTTGAAATACCGCCAACAATCTTTAAATATAACTTGCTACAACTACAATGGGTTAGAATTTGCCCCAAAACTGCAAACTTCTTGTACAGTTGACAATTGTAATAATAATATACGGGCGCGCGATTTTATAACGGTATATTATACATACATATACTCCTAGATGTATACACACATACTTCTTCGCATAAAGAAAGTAAATATTTTCTACTTAACTCCAACCCTTTCGCCTTTAAACTGTCAAATGCGCACTTTCACTAGTTTTACGATATTTTACTAGATTCAAACACACATATATGCATATGTGTATACATATATACACATACATACATATAATATGTCGTAATGACAAGCATTAAAACTACAGCAGCTATAAACTCCAACAACTGCCCACAGTTACGTCCAAACATCCACTCTCATACTCACGCACATGCATACACTCATATACATCCACACATACACATATACAAGTACACATCCACGCATACAATACATCCTAAACAACTTGCCTACACATATACAGTCAAAACTTTACCCCAACTTCGCGCTAACTACGCGCATTATTCACACTAGTCATTTATGCTGCCTGCTTTTAGGCGCTATGCATAAAACAGGCCATAAACTAGCGACGCCAGCTTGTCATGTACTGCTAATGTCCACATACAAAACTTGCAAATACACTAGCAAACATATATACAAGACAGGGAGCATGGAAGCGTGCGCAACAAGCCAACAACAATAACAATAAAACACAGTAATTGCTCGTGTATGCGTGTGACGAGTGCGACACATATGCAAATTTTCGCCGCTATAGAACACATACAGGCAGACAAATGTATATACAAAAGCTCTTACATATATATAAAAATATAAATATATGTATATGTGTGCCTATGTTGCCCTTGGTCTGCAACTAACCACCAATACCAATACCAAAGCGTTGGCAATCCAACTGGCTACCTACACACATACTCATAACTAGCACACACGCAGACTTTGAAGTCGCACAGTGAACGTAGTATAGCGAATGCTTGAATGGCTGGACCAACTTTGTGGTGAAGCGGTGTTGCCACAGTGATGGTTGCAGGAAAAGAGGTTGCCAAAGAACCATATTTTTTCAATAATTCGTGATTGAAGACTGCAGTGTATTGATAATTCATGAAACTGCAAAAAATAGCTTCACAAATCAGAACGCTATCACGAGATCTATAAATGGCGTTCTTCCAGGTATAAAAGAAGTATGGCAATCGAGAAGGTTTCTGTGAAATTTTAAAGATAGAATGTCAGACAACAGATCGCATAGGAATATGTATTTGAAGTAAAGGAGAGCTTCTGAGCTTTTGATAAAAATTGTTAGAAATCGAATGTCTCGGCAGCACAAGAAAGATATTATTGAGCTTCACCACCTTAAAATGAAACAAAATACACTGAGACTGGTTCTCAGCAAAACTCTGCCGTCTTCTCTAAAAGAAGACCTGAGAAGAAAAGAAGAAAGAGTTAGCTAAAAATACATATATTCGTCTTTCAGAAATCAGTCAGAGAGAGAGAGAAACTTAAACACTATTCAATCTAATGTCATGGAAGCCAAAGGTACTTTGTCATGCAACACAAGACAGCAGAAAACTGAGTATTGTAGTTTAGTCATTTCCGGAAGATCACCCGAATTTCTATGATCAAATTGACCCCGCAGGCTATGTTCCAACCAAAACCGCCGATAACGCTGAAGTCTGGAGTAAATTAAACGTGATTAGTGAAACCCGCAAAGACCTACAGAGCGAACGTTATTTTGCCCTGCGGTTAAGGAAGAAGTATTCATTAGATTTATCTCGAAACGCCGTCTATAACGAAGACTTCTGCTTGGAAAATGTTGGGAAAACGACTCAAAGGCATGGAAATTTTGGAATTCGGTCCTCCGATACCTGCACCAAAATCGTTCGCCATGTCTAAACTGTCGGTAACCCCAGAAAATAGAGATATGCCTTAGTAGTAGGACAGGCATGGAGTTTCTCCATTGAGCCTTACTGCCGAGGGTAACATTTAACTTCTTCTGATAATACCGTTCCTCTGGAGAAAAGTCAGTTGTGTCTATGGAAGCGTTGAATCCTCAGCGGGACCTAAATATTTGACCTCATAAGTCATCTCTAACTCTCCGCTGCTAAAATTTACGCTCCTTAGGAAAACGTGTTGTCAAAAGCACCTTTGATATCTACATAAGAAGGGGTATTTCGTCACTTCTCATTCAGCAAAGCTGGCGATCGCGAGTTCATATCACCCGCTAGTCGTAACTACAAATGATTTTGTTGTAAGTTCAATCTGTGTCGTAAATTTTTTCGTTGTAACCTAAAATTCAGAGCGTAGGATTACTGGACATTTACTTGCAGTAGACGACCACGCGAAACTACTTAGCTTTAAATTTCAGTTTTCCCATTTTAATTTCTCCATTTCAGTCTGATCAGCTAAGCTAAGCTGGTGCTTTGAGCGAGGTCGAATTAATAAGTTGTTTCGAGTTTATCAGCAGAAGTTTCCTACTCCATCACAAAAACTGATAATCTCTAGCCATCAATCTAGATCAAATTAAGGTTCATTCAGTCTTAGTTATTTGAGGTTTGATAGTTATTGCATTATAGAAAGGATTTTAGATCTGCAGAAATGATATAGAGAAGGAGTTATTTTCTAACTTTAAAGAGCACACCAATGATTTAAGTACAGTTTGCTGAAATAACTAGGAATTGATAACTTCGAATCCTTGAACACAATACCGCGGAGAGTAATACAAGCCACATTAATTCGACTTGACTGGTGACCTAAAGGTACTGATTTTATCTCTGCTCTACAAAGACCGTGCTAGATTTATTGAACCCTTGGAAAAAATTCGCAATTGTCTACTTTAAATCTTTCGCACCAGTAGGAAAATCATAATTCCCCTAACATATGGAGACACGCGCTCAAAACTCATATGCAAATACAAAGAAAATCATAAAGCGGCTTAAATAACATTACATTCTATGCGATTACAGATAATCTCTTTTTTAAAATGCTTTCTGAAAGCCTCTATTGAGGCACTTTCCGCGCGCACAAGAGCGCTCACTCTTATCAATGTGCCAATCCAATTTCAAAAGTAAGAAAGTAAATCGCCAAATACAACTGTACACTGGCATTCACCAAGTTAACGGTGTTTGAAAATCGCCCCTTTGGGCGTTAAAAACGCGTAAACGCCAGCAAATACCACAAGTCTTCGCATAGAGCCACTGCTATGGCAACCCTTTGTACGAATGTATGGTGCTTAACTGAACTCGCGTATGTGTCCGGACATGTGTGGTGTGGGGTTGGAGGTATTAGCAATATTAGACGTATTTTAAAATGTTATTTGGCTGCGAGGCGTATGTTGAAGCATGTAAATTTGACTTGGGCGAAATTGCAAAATACGCGCAACGGAGTAACTAACTCAAATACCACGCGAATGGCGCGAAGGACCAACGGCAATGCCAATAAGAACATAGCGGCCGTAAGTTGGCATTGTTGCGGCAAGGAGAAGTTGAAGTTTAGCAGTGAAAGTGATGGGCTGTCGCAATGGCAGGACGCGGGAGTAGTGGAGGCGCGCTGTAGCAATCTACAAATCTAGAAAGGTAAGCTGAAGGCAGTGTGGGCAAGGAGTGTATGAATATGTGAACGTTTGAGGACGTTGCGAACTCACAAGTGGTTTGAGAAACGACAGCAGAAGCTGAGGACCGAAGCCGCGAGCTCACTGTTGGTGCAAGGAAAGACAGCAGAAGCTGAGGCGGCGAGCTCGGAGTGGGTATATCGGCGGACATTCGATACAAGCGACATATAAAGGAAGACGCAAGGCCATGGTGCCGTGTGTCTATGTGACGTATGTAAAATACAATGTGAGCGAACACAAAAGAGGAATGGAGTTAGGTAACGAAGTGGACTACGCGGTAGACGAGTGTCTAGCATTGCGGCACATATCGCCAGAGCATAGAACGTCGGTGAAGGCAGCATGTGACTAGGAAAAGGAAGTTAAAGGCGATATCGACCTGCTTGTTATGATGCTGGAGCTCGTATGCGTTTGACAGTGGGCGGACAAGCGGGTGGTGTTGCCAGTACGTTGGTAGTAACATTGATGAGTTTACACTTTACACATGCGGACTCAGAGGAGTGTGTAGTTAAAGTAGTGGTGTAAACAGCGTAATCAGCATGTGTGCGACTTGGACTGAAGTCAGTAGGTGGTGGTTTTGGACCAGACTGGTCGACGGCTGCACACAACACAAACATGGGGTGTGCGAATGATATATGTAATGATGGACGTTAGCAATCAGACGTTAGTTTGGCACATTCTGGTGTGAGCTGCTGTGCGGCTACCGGTGGTGGGCAGCCCTTTTGGCGTTTTCTAAGATTCAAATTTCCAAATTACGCGCACAAACAAACGAGCACGTGTAATGAAGCATCGCTACAGCGTCGAGGGTAGTGCTCGTAAATATGAAAGCTGAGGCTAAATCATTAAAAAGATTGCGCGTTACGAAGTAAACTGAAAGCCCCCCAGCAGAGTATGAGTATGTGCTGCCACCAACGCAAGGTGGACATAATGTATGGTGGGCTTTGTGTAGTTTTGCATAAGCACACATGAGCTCTGGCATGAGTCCGCTCATTGATAGGGATGCTTTTGATGTTTTCATTGTGCACGCGGAAATTAATAAATTGAAAATGAGCGCCACATAATGAATCTTAAGTACTTCGGCATGGAAACGACAGAAATTGGAGCGGAATTTATGGGAAAACTTCGTTAGTTTGTAAGAGATAAAATTTATCCTTCTGTGGTTTTTCGTAAAAAGGCCAAAATTTGGACCGCCTAATCGGTTCCCACTTTCTTAGTTCCGATTTCTTGTGAAAAGTCTATACTAAAGGTTCTGAGCGCAGTTCTACGTCCTCCTTCTGATGACTCGTGGCTTGAAGCCTTGGACTTCTTCCTTTAAAGATATGCGGAGAACAACTCTCCTCTGCATTTGAGACCTTCATACCGATTTCTATAATTTAGGTCTTCTAACTGCGTACCAACTCTCTTTGAAGCACCTTTTGGAAGACAACTCAGTTTTACATCCTTTTTCCACCAATTTGTGCTTTGACCCCCCTTTTCTTATGCCCGAGTTTTACGCCTTGTAGCTTGCTTCTTTCTCTAATAAGATACGGTGCATAACTCTGTCTTTGCAACTTTTAAACCGACTACTTTC
Source organism: Bactrocera zonata (assembly GCA_037783105.1). NCBI lineage: Eukaryota > Metazoa > Arthropoda > Insecta > Diptera > Tephritidae > Bactrocera > Bactrocera zonata. The sequence goes on along the minus strand of JBAWJQ010002000.1, from coordinate 1,927 downwards.
TAGCTCCCCATGTTCGGTAATTGTTCCTTAGTTCTTTTTTATCTTTTAGCTCTGAAAGATTTTTACTCACATTTTTTTGAGACGAAGTTTTTCTCAGGGGTACCAAGGACATTATGAATGAGAATATACAAGTTTGACTGCTTTAAAGGTTGTTGTTGTTGTAGCGGAAGAATTTTGCCGAGTTGACAATCCTTGACCGGATAAAAAATTCGAGTCCGTTCCGGTTGCGTAGACCTGACTGCCGTGAGAACGGATTGCTTTTGGGTTCGGGCTCGGCAATTGATCCTTTGGGATTTTGTTTATCTAGTAGGCCTGATAGCTTGTTTCACATGCTTTTTAAAAATTGTCCACTTAAAGATTATCTTCAAAGACATCATAAGCAGAACCTGGATTCCTGGATAGATTTTCCCGTATTTCCGTTTCAAGTCTTTCAAGATCTTGCGACTTTTCTTTTAGGTCCAATTGGGAGTAAAATACATTGAGAATTAGCTGTTACTCTTCAGTTCCACAAACAAAATATGTCAATTCGGGGACTTTTATATCTATCTTCTGCGATACTTTCTTATCGAAGGAAATTGAAGCACTGAATAGGTTACAGAAACGAAGGAAACATCTAAGTTTATTTAAATTGGATTCAATTTGAGGCATTTTAGCTGTTTCAAATAGCCTCCAGCTCCTGATTAATAGATGATATGGCATCTAAAAATCCATTTGCTTCTTCGGATAAAGGCTAATATAAAAGGTAAAGGATTGCTTTTGAATAGATAGATTCAACTAAATTTATTTGGTTTAAAACTATGTTTTAGGGTTCAATCGGTTAGGTTAGGTTAAGTTGAGATTTTTTCCATTAATATGACTCCTATAATTTTCTTCATGGAAACAATCATATGCGGTCATATGAATTCATCAGTCCTACTGACATTTTTTCATAAATTTAGACTTGTTCTGATGAAATTTCTTGCGTGGGTCTCAACAACCCAGAAAATATCAGTCAGTTCTGACAATATTCTTGATATTCGAGACATCTGAACTTTCATTATAGATCTCAATCAGGGCTCCTTTTATTTGTTGCTAAAATCATTATGATTTTGATGGATTCCTAATGCTTTCTCGGTCAAAGTCTGTGACAGAAATAGTATGGAAAGTTTGTTGGGGATTCGAGCTCTAGTTTTATGAATATTTAACGTTGTTAATGGTGGAAGTAAGGACTTAATTATATAAAAAAAATACATCATTCCCGAAATAGATATGAAATATATGTTTATACATTTCCACTGAACATTAGAAAGCAAGAGCTCTCTCTCTCCAACCAAATTTTAGAGCCTCTTACCTAACCTTGCGCTCTATAAATACACCCAACTCCAGAAAAAGCGAACTTATACACATTTCTGGCTTTCTAAATTATTAATTCTAAGTAAAAGGCGCGCAAACTACTCACATGTGTATACAATTACAACAACAACATTCATACTGTTATATACGTATACGACACACCACTGCATTGATAGCTCCATGTGCGTATGCCCAACAACCAGGCCCAGGCACTTAATTGTAATCACGTACATATCAAGCATGTAGCTCTCTTGAAAGCACACACCTCCCGCCTCCCACCTCGTCAGCGGCAATTGGAGCCAAGTGGTCACGAGGACGGCTGCTATTAATCTACATGCATCTACGCTATATATGTGCCTCTCATGTACCTGTAGTTGTATTTGTGCGCTCCTTGGTGGTTAGTAAAATTTGATTTGCACGCATTCGTCCGTGTTTTCTCCAATTTGCCCACTCATCTAGTCGCTGCTTCGCTACCCCCACCGTTCATTAAAAACCGACGTCAATTTAAATTTAATGCGCTGCTTGGGCGTTCATTTGCGTTAGGTACGCGTACAAGTGGCAAGACCCTGCAGGAATTTTCTTTGGATTTGGATTT